>VRLP01000811.1:0-177634 GCA_009660295.1 Lophius piscatorius | reverse complement strand
GTTCAAAACAGTGCTGCAAGGATCCTGATGAGAGTTCGTAAACACGAACACATCAACCCCGTTCTTCATTCCCTTCATTGGCTTCCCATCTCCACCAGGATTGATTATAAGATCTCTCTCCTCACTCACCAGTGCATCCATGGTAACGCACCCCCCTACCTAAAAGAACTACTCACCTTACTGACCTCAACACGATCCCTCCATTCTACCCACTCATACCGCCTCCTCCTTCCCGGACTAAGCTCAGCACCATGGGTGATCGGGCTTTCTGTTCTGCTGCCCCTCGTCTGTGGAATGCACTCCCTGACCATCTGAGGGCTCCACAGACGACTTTGAAATTTAGAAAAGGACTTAAATCTTTCCTTTTTATTTTTATATTTTTTATTGATGCTTTTATCTGCTTTTACCTTGTAGCATTTTGAGATTTGATCCAAATGTAAAGTGCGTTATAAATTAAATGTATTATTATTCTTATTAAAGTTGTTTGCGGAAGGAGAACCTGTAACCCAATGACAGGGCAATGAGTGTCCAAGGATTACTGAAGGCTAGCGCTCACTGTCAGTATGGGCACTCGTCCAAGCTAATGTTACGTAGCCCCATTTACACCAAGCTGAAAGTGTTCGGACACTTTTCTATCAGAACTAGCATTAAATCATTTAGCAAATTGTGCTACATTGGCTGTAATGAGAAATCAGTCAAGACAGGCGCGTCTTCACTCCCAAAGGCCATCATTGAGTCTTAGGCGCCCATGACCCTGTTACTAGTTCACCGGATGTCCTTGCTCAGACCACTTTGCTAAGTACTAACCACTGCCAACACCCAAGAAGTCCTGCAGTTTTTAATACATTAGACCCAGTTGACTAACGATCACAATTTGGCCCTTGTCAATGTCCCATTTTAATGCGTCAGGGAAAAATTATTGTCTTGACAATAATGACTGACATATCCCAAACGCTGATCGGATTCATTACGTAGATCTTTTTAAAAGTATACCAGTCAGAAATACATAATAATTTCTTGCATATTAAAGGCTCTGTTAAATTTTCAGACACATTCAACTCTACATATTAAACGCAATAAGAAAGAAGGGATGATAACAACACCGATTTATCAGTGTAAATTTACCAGTTCACAGAAATGGAGATTACTGAAATCATCTTAAGATTCTCATAGAATTTAAGACCATATGTTTTGGGGGTATACATTAAGAATATCTGACAAGAGACAACTATTTAATGATTTACTGATAGTATCTGGTTAAAAGATTTTTCAAGCAGAAATAAGTTATCGAACAAGAGCCTGCCTGTGAATGCTTGAATGGAAATTATAATGGGCATTTGTAGAATGATAATTGAAATTTGGAAGAATTCCTTTGGGGTTTTTTTTACGATGAGGAAAATGGTGCATAACGCCCGAGAGATTTCATTTGATTTTTACTCTTATTGTTATTGCTATTTATATATGGGCAAACCTCCAGTGAGCACTAACTATATGTTAGATACTGAAATTTAAGTAAATAAATCACAAAAAGCAGAAGCACTAAATTTGGAGATAATTTGATTCCAGTGGCAAGCTAATTCCATTCGTCTTGTATCAAAGTATATTTTAACTGCTCAGGTGTGTGGAGGACTACACTACATCCCTGCTGTCACTGGGCAAGTAGCAGGTTTCTAAAAAAGGGTATATTCACACCTAACCTGAATTTTGGCAATATATTATAATAACAGTTACGGTGCAGCATGGAGCCCCTCTAGTGTCAGTTGAGAAAATAAACAATCAATCTTTAAATCTGTACCCCCAGTTTAGAAATGTTTCTTTAACTGACACTAGGGGGCTCCGTAGTTTTGTGGCTATGAAATGTTTTTGTTTTTTTTTCAAATTCAAACATGAAAATGTTTTTTTTTCCATTCCCTTGATGTATATCTCAATATAATGGACATTCAGAGCTTAACATGTAAATTATACACATGACAGGTAAATACTTTCAATAACAAAAGTTTTTATTTATTAACAATGTAAAATGACCTTTATCAGCTGTGTCTATTCTGTGCCCTAAACACTGACCACTCTCATTAACAAGCAAGACCCACACAGCCCCCCCCCCCCCCCCCCCCCCCCCCCCCCTGTACTGTCAGTTTCAGACGGAGGAGACCCTCCCTGCTCCTACTAATCAATAAATCCTCTGCAACAGACTCTCACTTGAAAATAATTCAGAAAGCTTTGTGTAAAGAGCATGTGAATATACCAGTCTAATGTCTCCATTATTTTTTGACAGATATTGTGTGCAAAGAAGTTTTCCTTTGAGTATTGTATCATATATTCCATTTTGTAGCTGGAGAGATAAAGTTGTGTACAGGTTCTTGGTTGATGGAAGACTAAATTAAGTACATTAAGAAGAAAAGAAACAACAAGAAACTGAAACCGTAGTATACGACAAACTTACTATGCACAAACCATGACAAGAAGTCATCTCAGCTTCGACGAATGTATAACTTTGTCAAGTGCCATCCTCAAACGTTCGGATGGTGTTATGATATCACATTAAATCTGACAAAAACAGACAAATAAATTCCCTTTTTAGACATGGTGCCTCACTTCATTCACCTGGGTTCGTGGAAGTAATTGAACATGGACGTTATTTTAAATAGCCTCTCATTCACTTTTACACTGAACAAGCAGATATCATACTTCATTTACCAAAAAGGATACTTTGTTGCAAAATCCCTTAAAATATATGTTCATGAATATTGTTTTCATTACACTGCAGTTACAATTCTTATTCTGTATTACAAAATAAAATTATAAAATGGGTAACTTTAAAAAAAAAGAGAAGAGACAATTCATTTGAAAATGGCAGTAATATATTGGTGGGAGACACAAGTGGTGAGGGACAGTGGGTAATGGTGTCTTTGTTGCAGCCTCATACCATGAAGTCAGGGCTCTTAGCTGGTGACCAAGCAACAGAGCCCAAAGAACCTCCTCTTCCTCTGTTGGACCAGTGGGTAAGGAGTCAGGTTCAGCAAACTGCTGTCATCTGGGGACATATGCAGACCACAGCCGAGTCAGTGGTCTAACTATCTAATTGATAGTTATAGCAGACGCTTTATAAATCTTCTATGTTATCACTCTATGGGCTTGAGGCGTGTGGATGTGTGTATACAAGGGTGTTAAAGAAAGCGTCTAGTTTCTATCTTACCCTGGTTCTTCAGTGGTAAAGGCATTGTCTCCCTGAGTTTACTGAGAAGGTTCTTCATTTCCCTCATATCCCTGAAACCAAAACAATAAAGGTTTGTATGTTATTGCGTATTATGCAGTATATGGATATGTACATGGACACACACATAAAGACACACACATGCCGGCTGACACGTACAATCAAGCATACAAGTTTGGAAATTGCTTACTCTGCATCAACAAATTTAAAAATGTAATAAGCTTCACCTAAATCTTCCTATTTTTCTCATTCTGCTGATAATTATGTTATTATTTATGAAGCTTTTTGAGACATGCTTTTGGCTAAAATAAATGTTATTCTTGATTTGGATCCCCTTTAGCGTCCATATAATTGGTTGCCAATCTTCCTGGGATTCATTCAAAAGGGAAATAAAAATAAGCAATATTGAACATCCTTTAAAAATAACATCATGACATCATTAGACCAGCCAAACCAACCAACAAAGTTCAAACAAATAATTAGGTTGTATATAAAACAATAAAAAAAAAATCACTGACAGGCTCCAAAAAAAGATCAAGATGTAAATATCACAAAATACACAGGAACAAAGCTTATATGATATTGAAATAACCTTTATTTTGTGTCTGAAGCATATTTACTATGATACTGCATCCCAAGTAAACTCTGCTTTTTAAAAAATTTGATTATTTGATTTTGAATTTCCTGGATTTCTTTTCTCTTTTTTTCTTATCTTTTTTTCTTATACAATTTTCCTCACTGCGCAAACACTCCCTTGTTTTAATTGTCAGCGATGCAACTATTGAGCTCTTTCAACATAAAAGAGTAATATGATGCAGTTAAGATTCATGTTTAATTTTGTAGAGCGTAAATAGCTGAAAAAATACAAGAATTACAAAATGTTGAATCCGCTCAAAAAATGGGACAACAAATGCATCAATAAGTGACATAACCCCTAATCCTTTGGGTGAGCCAAAGGAAGTAGTATCTATTGTTTTAGAGTTATGCTAGGGTGAAAATGTTCTCTCCATGGAAAGCTCAGAAAATAACATTTGGGAAACCTAGGATTGTATATTTAGAGGAAACGCTACTTAAATAATTAATAATTTACGTGTAAATGAGTAAATGTGTAGTTTAATCGATCACAAGCTGATCACCCTCAACTCACCTAACACTACATATGTTTATCCAAAATAAAATTAGTCTAAAATTCTGAATAACAAAAGGTATAAATACACAATTCTGCACAATATGGATAAGGGGTACCACTATACAATAATACAACCTCTATAAAGGATTTATAAATGGTTTATAATTAGGTTACAAATTAAGTTGTAAACACTTTATAACTCATTAGGTAACATTTATTAACAGTACATAACATAACTTTCAAATTATTAATGTGGTCACTATTTGGCAATATCAACTTAGCAGTACAGATAAGTGTGTTCAATGTTTGGCAAGCATCAGGTCTCTGATCCTTCAGATCTATTGAGTTATGGCAGTGTATTCATGATTTGTAAAGTGTTTACAAATGAATTAGTAAACTATGTACAAGCCATTTATAAATCCTTAATAAAGGGAGTCTTATTGTAAGTGGTACTGGATAAAGTTCAGTTCACATGCATGCACTTTGACCAATACAGAGGAATACATACAATTTCTCTGATCAAGACTCGCAAACATGCAAAAAAAGACCACCACAAGTCTTCCATCTACTTACTTTTCTATGTTTTCTATGTCAGTGGCCACGAGCCAGCAGAGCTGTGGATAGTCAGTGTTGGAGGAGGAAGTGTCCTCCAGGATGGGGATGTCTGAGCTTTCCTCCGTCTTACAGTCAGACCCCGGAGGACCAGAGGAATCCTTACCTGGAGCACAAAGAGAGTTCCAAGACTTACACATGTCTCATTGTCCCATGCTTAAAAACATTGACTGATTGATTTCAGTCATACTTACAAGTCTTCATTTTCATTTCATTTCTTTTTTCAGAAACAACTGAAATATTTATATATGTAGAAAACAGGTGGAAAGGAGGGGCAATTAACGAGACAACCCCTATTAAGGAGTGGTTCTGCAGGTCGTGGCCACAGACTATTTCCCACTCCTCATCCTTTTCTGGCGGAATCTTGGTTAGTTTTGCATTTTTCCAGTGCCCTCACCACTAGTTGTATCTGCAGCCCACAGAAGTTTCTCGGATAATGCAGTTCCTCCAGGATGGCACATCTATACGCGCCGTGGTCAGAAGGTTTGCTGTCTCTACCAGAACAGTGTAAAGAGTGGGGAGGAGATACAAGGAGACAGGCCAGTATACCGGGAGAGGTGGAGGGGGCCGCAGGAGGGAAACAACCCAGCAGCATGACCGCTATCTGCTCCTTTGTGCAAAGACAAACAGGAGGAGCACTGCCAGAGCCCTACAAAATGACCTCCAGTGGGCCACTGGTGTGCATGTTTCTGCCCAAACTGTCAGAAACCAGACTCTAAGAGGGTGGCATGAGAGCCCGACGTCCACAGGTGGGAGTAATGATCTGGGGAGGCGTATCCTTGGAGGGCCGCACAGACCTCCATGTGCTAGTCAGGTTTACACTGACTGCTGTTAGGTACGTCAGACCTATTGTCAGAGCGTATGCCGGTACCAACTGCTGGCAATAGGAAGTGTAACACTTCATTCCTTGATTAATTACTACTAGCTTGTTGACTCCACAGACTTCAAATTTGGTGAGACAATTCAATTGATTATGAACTGTTGTTCATATTTTGACTTTTTGATTAATCGTGTTGCCATAGCAACTCCAAAAACTACCGTTAACAGGAAGCTGGTATTTGCAAGGTTAAACGCGCTTCAAATTTCAAAATAATCTGTACACATGTCAAGGACCATATAGCCAAGTGATGGTATATCAATCTCAGGAAGGGGATTGGCGAATTGGCTGTAAAGTACCCCCTGCAATTTTTCAAATAAGCAGCCATGGCCGCGTGTTTTACCTAGAAAGATGAAACTTCGTACGAGTCTATCATAAAAGGACCTTTCAAAAAAGCCTCTTGTAGTCCTGACCTAAAACAAGTGGAAATCGGCCATCTTGAATTTTACATACATTTTTTATACATTTTTCTCTGATGTATTTGATCAAACTTGTCCTAGAGATTTGATCCTATCAACATGAAATATATTATAAATAATAAGAAATCTGGAGCATCAAAGGTTTTTCCATAAGTTGAAAGGTTTGGCCATTGGCTGAGTGAAACTCGTCATTTAACCCGTGAGCTCAAAATGACACTTTCCACTGTCCAATCTGTCCCAAACTTCACATGTTGGATCAGAGTCCTGCCATGAAGATGCCAATATGCCAATTATTAGTTACATTGATATCACCACCTTCTGGCATTAGTAAGTGAGACTCATCAGGAAAAAAAAATCATCATTTGAAATTTGGGATATTTTGCGGTGGTGTCCAACAGACGCAAAAGTGCGAGAGCCCGGTAACACTGCTTGCAGTGATAATTTATATTTGTTCTCACATAAATATTTTAGACAAACCTATTGCCGTGTGTTCATACTGGCGTTCTCTGATTTCAAATAGATTCTGAATGCAATGCTGAAATGGAAGTGGAACAACAACACAACAAAAATCCTACATCACTGTGAATATACAAATGTACTTGTTTATATTTGTATAATCTTTTTTATAATTCTGCTAGCAGAGACAGTTACGATTATTATCTAGATAAAGTAATGTGTAAGAGAGGGCTCAAATATAATTTAACCTTTGCTTATATTTGGAAAGCAGCAGGTTTTGTGATTGTCTCGTTGCATGTTAAGCAGCACACATACAGTGAACTCCCTCCTTCACACACATTCTTGAGTGATTGTATTAAAATCGACACAGTGAGGTTTTTCATGTATTAACCTTTCCTGTAGAGCTGCAGGGAGCCAAGCAAGCACACAGATTTGAGCATCTCAGTGATGTACATCTCCAGACAGCACTGCAGCTGGATGAAGAGCCTACAGATCTCTGGGTGGATCTCCCCATCCTCGGGCCTGAAATGGCACGTAGCATGAACACAACAGGGTTACTTGTGGAACTCGATGCACTTTGAAAATATTGGCAAACTTTATGGATACATATTTTAATTTTTTTTAAATATACCTTATTTATTACCCAGAAAGAAGTGAGTTAATGGGAAGAGTTTACATACATATGTATGAGCTAACCTTCAAAAGGGGAAGCGTTTCCACTCAAAGACTAATTTTCAATATGATATTGATATTAAATTGATGATATTAAATAGGTCAGACATTGTCCAAATCATGGTATCTTTGAAAAAACTTTAAATTAAAAATAGTAATGAAGACTTTAAGAATAAAGCCAAACTCAGTTAAACTTATTAACTTATATTCTTTTGTCTGACCGCTATTATATTATAAATGGCTGGTCAACTGATGAGTTTATTAGGTTTTGTTTAGAAATAGTGTGCTTTGAGTTTACAAAGTCTGGGTTGAAGGGTTGTTGCAATCATAAAATTATATATGATGATTTTATGTCAAATCTATTGCAGTTAATAATCTAATTATCTTTATCTGAATAAAGGGCCTCAGTAACAGCTTATGACTGGAATGTACATTATAATATAGCAACATCCATCGGTAGAAAACCAACTGGAAATAATGATGGAATTTCTACATTTAAGTTTCATTCAGGTGATTAGGCAATAATTGCGAAAGGCCAGATATGTTCACATGATCACTTATTTGAGGGGATAGGAGGTAAAAAATAGCTACTTTTCATACAATTTCTGTAAAATATTTGAGGTATGCTCATCATGAGCAGTCAAAATTATCTGCTCTTTTTTTTCAAGATCCACCGTAAATGTAGTTTCTAGTTATTTCTGCTTCAATGTATGGTACAAAAATTCAATGTAACAACCCCTGTATACACCCAACATTAACAAACAACAACCATAATATGAGAGATAAACAGTGCAGAATTAGCCTCAATCCTCTTCTTTAGGCTTGTTTTTGTTGCTTGTGTCAACAACAGGTCAATAAGGACAGTATTGGTACTTATGGGAATTTGCTTGATCGTGGTCTTGCTCTGTTATCTGTCTGTATTTCTAGCTATTTAAAATATCTAACATCCAAACATAAAACCCCTTGGAGTGTTTTTCCTTACCCCAACTGATTACTAGCTGTTATTGGACACCCCATCAGCTTCACATCCTGTTTAAGGGGAAACTACA
Source organism: Lophius piscatorius (assembly GCA_009660295.1). Taxonomy (NCBI): domain Eukaryota; kingdom Metazoa; phylum Chordata; class Actinopteri; order Lophiiformes; family Lophiidae; genus Lophius; species Lophius piscatorius. The sequence goes on along the minus strand of VRLP01000811.1, from coordinate 169,206 downwards.
GCAGGTGATATTCAAAGGGTGTCATATCACATGGGTAAGTGACAGCAAGGAAAGGTGTGAAACTTCCACTTAGCACAAATATTCCGCACAAATATGGTGCTGTTTCTCTTCCAACACTTCTCCATCCCATCCTTGATTTTTCATCTTGTTGCTTTCTATAAATGTGTTGCTAAAGCACAGCTGTCCCCAACTGTGTCCTTGTTGATAAACACATGATGTTGATGCTGTAACTGCTTGTAACCTTCTTCAAACATGTTGTTGCGTCAGAAAATTTAATCTGGGATAACACTTACAGTGTGAGAGCTGCAAAGTTAAAAGCAACGTCGAAGAGCATAAAGGTTCTGCACACAACAATTTTAACCCCCAGGGATCTGAGATCCAACTGGCATGACACCTAATCCTAATCCTAATCCAGCATGTCTTTGTTTTGTCTGTGTTAATACAGTATGCTAAAGTGAGGAAATAATTATCAGGTCATAGAGATGATGTTGTGATGAACAAAAAAGAAACCAAACGTTGGCATATCAAACATTATTCAATTTGTTATAAAAAGGTTTAGATTTAGGGTTCATTCCGGCATAATCTCAGACCCAAAATGAATCACTTAGGAATAGTCTAAGCATTGTCATAAAAAAAGGATGATTAATGACTCTTCTCATTAGTTATAGTATTATAACCCCTCTTTAACCACCACAACACCTCTGACCCGCCACGGTATGGATTCAACAAGACCTCAGGACGTGTGCCGTCCTGATGTTGACAAGACCATCATGGGTGCTTTCAGCAGTGGACAAGGGCAGCATGGGCAATCTGGCAGGTTTGCAGCTATTCAGCATCATACATATCAGGCTGCGGCGCACTGTGTGTTCTGAGACCTTTCTATCAGAACCAGTATGTACATTTCCAGCAGCCTCTGCTGCGGAGGAGCTTCAACACAACATGGGCTAGTCTTAACTCCCCACTAACATGAGGAAGAAATGGGCACCCATGACCCTGTCCTCAGTTCACCGGATGTCCTTTTTTTCTTCTTTGGAAGGCATAAACCTTCCAAATAAGGTGTAGCAACACCAAAAAGACCTGCAGCTGTGGAGATGCCCTGACCGAGTCGTCTAGTGATCATAGTATGTCAAGTTTGGCCTCTTCAAATTTGCACAGAATCTTAATCTTGCTCAATTTTCCTGTTCCAAAATAGTTTTGAAAGTTTAACTGTTGGTGGCTATAATGTTATGGATGATCGGTGTATGTTCACAAGCTAACCCTGTTTTTTATTGATGTACATATGTTTGAAAGCTTCCATACATTAAACAGGTTATTTTGGGGAAGGATGTAAGACAGTGAAGGATATGCAGTATTAAATCACTAAATACATTTGAATTATTGATCCAGGAAGGAGACTACGGAGAAGAGAGGCTGACACACTTTTAGACTCATCCTTAGAAAAGATTTAGAATACTCTTTATAGACTCTCAATGAGTGAGAATGCTTATTATAAGGGGGAATATGAGCTATTTCTAGAGCAAACCTGATGCTGTTATCGTTCGATTGTTGGCCTCGCTTTTAAAACTGCAGGCTTCCTTAAAATATATTCCATTATGGTGCAATAATTATTTAAGGAACTCTAAGGGTACCAAGTCAGCTGGTATCTTAGCCTCATGGAGGACCTAGTTCTAATAGAAGTAGATACTTTTACTTCTATTAGAACTAAGTTCTAGGAGGAGGATGCAGGCCAGGCCACTCAATTCCAATCCAAAACATCTGTTATAATATGTTTTTGCATCAAAACGTCACTGTCATTTGTTTTTGATAAAAAACAAGGATTCAGAATGGAATAAATATCCTGCACTCCAGGAAACAAAAACATCCAGCAAGTAGAAAGGACGCAGAGAGAACTCTTCACCACTAAAGCCTCAACAATAGTTTATAGGCTATGTCAAAACAAAATCTTTTAACAGCTGTTTATCAGCCATGCTATGAATGAGGAAATAACCATACTTGTGATTGTGCACAATACATGCATTCCATTCTAGATAAGCCTGGGGAGATCATCAGATGCTGTCTCATTGCACCCACGGCGTTGCATATACTGCAGTAATGTAGCTTTACCTATAATCTGCCTCATGCAAAACTAAGTAATACCACTTCATTCAATGACCCTGAAAACCTAATCATGTGCTTGTGATCAGTAATTAATGAGTTATTACTAAAAGTAGTATCATAATTATTCAGACACATTTTATTTGACAGGATATAACTTCTTACCTTTCATTGATAGATTAGATCTATTTGAATGACTCTGAATCTGTATTAACTCAGCTAAACATCTGAGATTGTGTTACAAACCATCTGTGTCTGCTTTGACTCAAAATTAATGACTCTATATAAATATTGCCTCCTTTAAATATACATTTGAATGCCTCCGATCGAGATCGTGAGATGTCCACGACTGAATACTTTCACTTCATTGGCATATTTTGTTTTATATGTTTGAAAAAAAGGTCCGATCTCCCAATTTTGAAGAAAGTATAAACATGATCCACTAAATGTTGTTATAATCCACCCAAATTTAAAGATATCTTAACAAACAAAAAAACTATGGTGATTAAATAATCTCTTCCAACTCTTGTAAGCAGAGGTAATGGCACAACAGAATTATTGTTGAAAAGCATGGCGATATTTAAATGCTCAAACTAACATAAAAGTGCTCCAAAATCACACAGACACATACTCACACACTCACACACACATACTCACATATACTCACAAATACATAAATGCGGGGCCACTCTAACAAATGCCTTTGGCTCCAAATTACCTAAGAAGCTAATCCTGGGAAGCATACCACTTCATACATTAATGTTTTTGTCCATGCTAATGGCGAGTGGTCAGTTACAGTAGGTCCCTGTCATTACTTCCTGGTAGAACCGTTTGCCTGGCAATTAGAGACATCATGGTTTGTAAAAGCTGATCTAATTTTTTGCCCAAACCTTCTCCCTATTACAGCCTCACTGTTGTCATACTTGAGCAACACACAGTTGGAAGATTTCTTAGTGTTTGGAGCAGCAGGCTTAAGAACGCATGTGCCTGTGTAAATTGGATATAAAATTAGTTATGCTACAAATTTAGGTGAAATAGTGTTACACTTTCACACCTTGATATTCATGGAAAAGTGATTTGCGAGGGACTAATTTTCAGAACCTTGAACAGTGTCTGTGCCAACTCACCCCGAAATCAAAGACAGACTGTGATGTGCTGCTCTCGCCATTTCGCAGCCTTTGGTCCGGGTCTTCAGCATTTCCGCCCGTAAAGAGGGACAGTCCACAGTGATTTCCCCAATGGAGATGACCAGTTCACGGTACAGAGCCACAAGTGTATTGAATTCTTGGACGATCTGTGTTACAATTAAATTAAACAAAAAATAAGTTACCCTCTGAATAACCTCAAGTAAACAAAACAGAAAAAAACGGCGACAACCTTCATGTTCTGCTTGTTGCAGTCTAATAGAAGGAAATAGCAGCCATATCAAGGGTATACGCCCCAGTACTGGTCTGCTGTAAGAGAAGTGTAAGAGATGAGATGTGTTTTTACAAACTCCCATATGTGGTCAATCCATGCAAATAATAATCATATATATATATATATATATATATATATATATATGAGTTATTGTTTATTTGTTCAATTGATTGTTTGTGTTCATCATTTTTATTGTGGAATGTTGACAAATATACATTTTCAATACTTCAATAAGTATTATTATAACTTCCACGTGCAATGCATAACCTTTTTTTTTTTTTTTTTTAACATAAAACATTATATAATAGGTGTTGAAATAAGTGATTTCATACAGACAAATATCCATACATTTTTAGTTTGAATAGCCACAGCAAGGGCTTATATTTTATATAATGTTTCATACATGCAGCAAGCGTTCGACAAAAAAATTTGATTTTAGTTAAGGGGCCTTTGCTCCAACAATGCTTTAAACCTATAGCTACGCCCCTAAGCCCGGCTAATATTGTGCCCCCCCCCCCCCCCCCCCCCCCCCCCCCCCCCCCCCCCCCCCCCCCAACACACACACACACGCACACACAAACACACGCACGCACACACTTGGCTCAAATAATCCATTCATAACCAGCAATCTCTGAGGTATTAGGTGCAAGACTACAATACAAGTACTTAAAAAAAATGCAACCTTGCACATTGCATTCCCTGTTGAGGTCTGTGAAAAGCTAAAAGGGAAATCATTGTCATTTAACAGTTCGCAAATCCATTGCGCATGATGGGGAGCGCATTTCTTTTTGACGGGGATTCAATTATGCTAAATTTGGTCCTTCGCTCGGCGCTGCCGCACAACTATGTGGTTGATTTTCTGCAACCTGCATAGTATCATGCTCGTGCTCCAGTCTGCAAGCAGCTAGGTTCAATGACGTCCACTGATATGTGAGAGGCTGAAGCAGGCTGTATGTGATCATTCCTGCCAGCATCTGTCAGAACACAGCAATCCGGTGCTAAGATCCGCAACGGCTCAAATATAATCTTGTAATTCTGACAGTTCTGAAATCAGTGCAGCATCTACAAGCGTTCAACCCCCTAAATGCATCACATTCACGCAAATCTCATCTCTTTGGCATCACTGCCGAAAAAAACAATGAAAATGCATATCGCTATTTATAGGCTTCCAGACCGGGTTCTGGTGTGTGTGTTTTTTTCCAGCTTGAAGCAGATGTCAAATGTTCATTCTACACGCACATGATAGGGAATGGTCTCAGAACAAGGGTAAAATAACACAGCACTCGTCACCACAGGCACCATGCAGGCATCGACGTGTCGCAAACCTACCATTCTGCAGTCGGCCACGGCGCGCTGGGCTTTGCGGGTACTCTCGGTGCTCGCCCTCCTCTCTGGGTCTTGGTAAGGAGGCTTCCCGATCTGAAAGATATTTCCTGCGGATCTGGGGCGATTTTTGCGCCCGTTCGATGCAGAACTCATGCATACACATCCACCAAGAAAACAGCCCTAATACAGAACGGTTTTGTGTTCTTTCCCCCCAAACTCCAGCACTCTTCCTGCCTCGCCACCCTGCACCCACTCCTCACCTTATCCTCTCCTTTTTACGCTCGATTCACCTTCGCCAACTACTGGCTGGGCTGAAACTCAATTATTGTTATTGCTCCGTCTATCCCCCTCACGTTCCTGGCCTCTAGTGTGGCTGACGGAGCAAATATGTTCCCAGACGAGCCACAAAGCGTAGGAGAAGTGCCGGATGAGCGCCTGCGGCTCCTCTCCGCATTGCCTTGACTGCGACGGGGCGCGAGTCACCTTCACTCCAGCAGCACAGGGTGCTCAGAGAGGACCTCACATCCAACGCCACAGTTCAGCTAGCTGAGGTGTCTTCTCTGACGCACTGATGTCGGAAGGAGAAGATCGCATTCACGGATGTTCTCCAAATGCAACCATCTTTTGTGATTACGCGTTTCCATTAAGCACCAATGAGACGGACGGTAACGACGGTTCCTTGGCCTCGTTACCTCCTGACAAAGACGAGATGACGCTGCCGATGTCAGTCGATACTTTACACCTCAGTGTCGGAGGGAAATCTGGGTGCTCAACTTAATCCCAGGAATTGCGGTGTCAGAAGAGGTCCCAGTGTCAGGTTGTTGGATTGTCTCCAACAGTCGGGCGGGCCTCTAACCTTGGAGAGGCGGCGCGAGACAACAGTTGCTACAGGCCTGACGTGGCTCTATGGCTGCGCACCCAAGGGACGGGGTTACGAGTAGAGCCAATCGTCAGCCCCCCTATCTAAAATGGGCTTTAAATCTGTATATTCAGGCTCCTGGCTTCATTGCCTACAGCAGCATAGTTAATTCAACATATTACAAACGTTAATATCCAATAACAATACAACAGTTGGACATAACTTCCAACACATAAACAAATACACTTAACTTTTCCTCGGCAATAAAAGCAATAATTAATTTATAAAAATCAATCTGGATTAAGTTAACCATTTTAAGTGATCAGTTGTCATAATGAAATGTAGTAGGTTAACAATTCTTCTTTTTTTCCCCAGGCGGGACTTGTTTTTACTGGCTGCAAATCCGTAAAAACAAAAACAAGTCATTAAGGATGGAAAAGTCGATATCCATCCTTAATGATCATTTACTTAATCGTTGGTAGTGTGAGCACAACCTCTCTAACTTGCTTAGCAAAACTTAAATTGTTTTCATTAATTTCTAAAATGACATTTTGCATTTACACGTTCTTAATTACTATAATTATGAACAAAGTTAGTTTAATTTGACATAGCTGTACTTGTATCGCACCTTTCTAGTCTGCTCAACCACTCAACGCCTTTACCTCATGAGTCAGCATTCAGCCATTCTGTTTGTGTGAATTCTTCGAAAGTTGAATCAGAAGCAACCAAACGTATTTTTTCAGTGGAGTGTTCCTCCTCCCAAACAGGAGGCTTCATCAGTTCTCAGGTATTTACTGCAGTGAGATGGTTCATACAATGAGACGTGTGTGACCTATGGGTCAGGTGTGTACAGGTGACCACGCAGCGCTATGAAGGGTCATTTAGGACACACGTGTCTTCAATTCTAAAACTTGATTTGGAGACATGATGAAACTTTCCACAAGTAGCATCAAGTTAGAACTTAGTAACAACAGAATCTGACATAAGAGTCTCCAACCAAATATAGCTCAGATCCATTAATTCCATTAATACTCTTTGCAGAATTTTTTGGCATAATTTTTTGCGAAAAGTACAACATTTTTTTACGGCTCATACAACCTCATTATTTAAGTGTTGTACAGAGCCAGCAACTCTTCAAACTACCCCATATTCTTGGCAGTATTATATTGGACAGGGTTTTTTACTTTTAAAAGAAAAAATCAATTACTTTTAATTGCAATTCTATCTCGAGTGACAATTGGAAAAATGAAAATGAAAGGAAGGGAACAGATATCACAGTTTAACACTAGTTTAATCCCAGATGACCCGTATCATATCGCTAGTTAAGGGGAATTATATCCTTGAAAAGAAGAGGATATTATGGGAAAGTATTCACAGCTGCTGCCTCCACTGGTCCACTTAAGCAGAAATCCGCCACAAATCCCTCTATTTAAAAAGCTAACTCAAAAATTATTTTACTGATAATTTAAAAATTTATACCCACCATTAGCGCTAAAAACAATTGGATTGATTTTGGGAAAGGTCGGTTGTATATTTCCAACAGTAGGGGGAGCTTTGCCTCCAAATACTTTAGGCAATTATTACCCAACTGCTGGTTCAAACTTTAGTCCAAATGTACTACCTTTAGTGATATTAACTTCTTGATTTACTCTAAAGGTTCATATTTCAGATTCTCTCACTTGGGGGAGCTTTTGTATGAAAACACTGTTCTTCAGATATTATGTCCCAACCTTTGGTACAATTTAGTCCGAATTAGCAGCAAATTAATCGACTCCTGGAGATCTATCTTGTATCATATTTTTCTTTCATAGATTATATTTTACTCACTCGGGGGATTCTTTCTGTTCAAAATACACTGTTCTTCGACCATACCTTCAAATTTAACTGAAGGAGTTGCTGAATTGCTTGTATGAAAAACAGTGTTTTGTTAAAAAAAAATCTCTCTAGTGAATGAAATATGAACTATTAGAGTAAAACTAGAATTATTAAATATACGACTCCTCGAGTTGATTCGTATGCACCAAATTTGGACTAAATGAGACAAAGGGTTGGAATATTATAGCCCATTCAGTGGTGACTATTTGTCCTTCCTTGCTTTGCTTATTGCAACCCTAAAGAATGAATGTGGAATATATTGTGAATAAATTAGAAATCCATTTCATTGTGTGTTGAGTGCTGTTTCTAAACCCACATTACTTTTAACTGTGGACGAAAAAGGAAACTTTGAGAATCCATCTATCTAAGTGTTTCAGACATGCACCCACAGCGGCACGCACACCTACTGAAAGACACACAGACACAGTGCAGAGTCACCGTCAGTCTTATTTCACTTTCATAAATGAACACTTTATATCTTGGCAAACTTTTTACATAACCGCCACCACGTTTCCAACCGAGAGTCCACCGAGGCCTCAGGCTCCTTAACATAGAAACATCGAAATTCGAGTCCAGACTGAATCTTTGAACAACCAGAGGCGTTGTGTATCATAGGAAACACATTCATTTGTTGTTGTTTCACTTCCTACAATAGCTTTGGCTACATCGCAACCACACAAATATCAACCTCATATCATAGGAGGCAGTTTTGGTTTCCAGTAGTTATTCTAACATGGCAAAAACTGCAAATGATAGATCTCTGCCTTGGACATGATTTTAATTGTAAAGTTGTACCAACGTGAGGCGACAACATATACTTCAAGAATAAAAAAGAAAAGTAAAGCACAAATAGAACAGCATTTAGTATCTCAACCTTCAAACCTTAGGTGTACAAGAAGTAAAGAATTTATTTGGCTATAAAAAAAAGACGCCATCAACAAAAACGGCAAAATAGCATTCAAGCAATACATTTACATGTATGTTTGTGTTGAATTGATCTGCTCTGAAATACATGAAAAACAACCAAACATTTATTGCCTCCAGGATATGCGTAAGCAGACACAAAAACATTCTTGGCCTATGATCGCGGACCCGACAGCATGGGTATATCTTCGATAAGGCCCCAATCCCCTGCGTTGTACCAACAATCCACCTGATTGAACACCTGAAAAAAAATATGAAGGTACCTGGGGAACAATGTATTTCATAAAAAGAGATTCCCTTTAGTCAGTAAATTAAGAACTATTATAATAGAATATGATAAATACAACAGATAACTCTTGGAGTTGATACATGTGCACCAGATATGGGCTAAATTGGACCAAATTTTGCAATGGGCTAAATTTGGGCTAAATGTTGTCAAATTGATGGTTGCAGTGTGTTTGCCCCTGTCGGCCACCATAGTCATTTCTGCTATATGGTGTATGGCAATAAATTAGATTACAGAAGTCCCTAAAACCATTCAAAATTGAAGAAGCATAAAAATGAAAATCCACCAGAAAGTAATTCTTCATTCGTTATTTTTTTGGAAATGTATTACCTGTGTTTGCAATGAAATTTGAAGACAAGGTGAGAACATGTTGTGCAAACATGCAACATGCATCATGTGGAGACACAGAACAGAAAACATTGCATTCCCAACACGACCCATGCACCTTAAATTTGTTCACTTAAATTATTTATTATTGAGAGACAACAAGCTGGCACGCTCTTCGCTGCACCACCAAAATCCCACCTGCTTGAAATTCACTCATTACACTCTACGGCCAAGTCTTTCCTTTTTTTTTTAAAATGTTACTTTATTATTGCTGCCAGAGATGTCAAAAAGAGGGAAAGAAGAGGTAGCAGATAAAGAACAATATGAAGAAGCCGATGACCCAGTTGACTGAAAAGATGTAGATGATGACCATGTTCATGTCAAAGCGCCACCCTCGAGTGTCATCTTGGAAATCCATGCCGTTCAAACGGTAGCCTCCTCCATGGGGGAGCTGGTGTCTAGCAATAGGACTGGCCTGCCTCTGGAAGCCTTGTTTGTGCAAAAAAGGAGCCAAATTATTCTTTAATTTAAGAGAAATTCCAGACAAAATTTATGAGCATTAGCTTCAAAACATTTCTACAGTTCCCCCTTACTTTATTATTTGTCTCAATGGAGTCCATGGTGACATATTCTTTTGGTTGAACAAAGGCACAATATCTGAGGAAAAGTTAACTGAGGATGCTGAGATTATGTCCATGGTGATATGCACCAAATAGTTAAAGCATTATAACCAGGTGAAGTCCGAATGAAATCGATCATAAAGTTAAAACTGGAACCAGTCAGTGTTTCAAATTTATTTTCCAACAAGATAACACTTTGTCCTCAAAGTTGATGTGTTAGAAACTGGTTAAATGGGCAAGAGTAAGGAGAGTGGAGCTTTGCGGGTAGAGTGGCTGTCGCCCAATCAGAAGATCGGAACGCTTATATGTCATAGGGTCCTTGAGCAAGACCCTAAACCCAATATGCTCTCTGGGTAATTCAAAGTTGCCGTCACTAGGCCGTACTGTGTTTGACTGAATGTGATTAATAAAGGATAAATTATATTACCATATCATACGATATATCATATATCGTATTCCATACAGTCAAAGCATTGTGAGTAATATACATTTCAGACAACACGGTTGTGAGCAGACAGAACATTATGTGTGATGACTTAAAAACTTGCCTCCAAAGATTCTGAAGAGTTTTCGGCAGCTTGGGAGTGGCCACTTTGCACAACTCGCTTTTTGGAAGTTCTGTTTCCGAGCAAGGTACTCCTTTGGGTAAAATGTCTTTGCGCTTTGATTTAACTCTGCCAGAAAGAGACAAAGTCAATATTAGTAAAGATGAGTATCTGAGTCATACCTGCGCTTCTTAATTGTCTGGATGGATTTGATTTCTTTCCAGTGCACTAAAGAAAGAAAGTGCAGCATCATCACACTCCTACATTTTCTCCTTGTTGTGTTTCGGTTTGACCTTGCTATTGGTAATCAGCACAAGAATCTGATCTAAAATCTTTTTCACCTGATCACTCACAAGAGTCGTCATTGTGCTCTCCGTCTCATAAGCACGACTGCTCCGCCTGTTTCTAGCCAAAGCAGTGTCCCTGCAACTCACTTTCTCTCATATCCATTTGAAAGTAGGGCAAAGTAAATCAAACACCATCATTACTTATTCATAGCCTTGTCCAAATCAGACTGTCCTGCGCAGTCAGTTTGCATGAGGTTCGGAATGTGTCCCATTTCTTATCATTACGGCACATTGTTGCGTTCAGGAGGGACATTTAAGGTCAGGCTTTAGTTTTCTTCCGTTGGGTTTGGGTATACAGACATCTATTTTGTTGCACCACATTTTTCACATCACTTCTTAATGACATCAGAAATTACGTATTAAATTCACTTTCCCTGTGTTTGATTTTATATTCTGGCTGTAGGTCTGCATCTGATCAGAGCTGACCTACAGGCCTTCTCGACTCCCTGTGGGTCATCTGCAGCTGGGCCAAAGATAGTGGGTCATAGAGCTGACAAGTATAACTTTGAATCATGTCAAGTGTTTTCCTCCCATTAGCTCACCCTTCTGGAAGAAGACATGTGTGATGATTGTTCTGCAGAGGGGGCAGGGGGTGTTGGTGGGGTTGTTCTTTGCCAGTGTCCTCAGACAGGGTTCACAGAAGATGTGGTTGCAGGGATGGCACATGTAAGGGCTAAAGTACACATCCAAACACACAGCACAGATATAGCCTTCTCTTTCCCCAGCACCTAAGTCCTCATCCTCCTCGCTGCTGCTGGTAGATGGGTTACCTGGTGAATTCTGGGGAAAAATATCAAATGAACTATGGAATGTTGATCAAAACATCAGCACCTATGCATATACTTTGTTGAAGAACTTCCCTGCTAAAGCAGATTTCTAGTTCAAGCAGGTGTTTTCAATGAGATTCAAATCATGTTACTGCAAAAATATACAAATGTGTCTGTCTCAACGAAAAAAATAAACACACATGAGTGAGTGTCTTCTTCCATATGTAATATTTGCGCCACTGTCACCGGAATTAAATGTTGCCAATGCATGTTTTTGTTACAGCAAAACCATTTCTGCCAGATTGTGTCTAAATGGAATTGGCTTCTCGGACACTTTAGATTAGACATTGACTATATTGCTTGGCAAAGGGGTTAAAAAGTAAAGGAGAACATTGTAGAAAAATATAGACATGCACGGGCACTACGAGATGTCATTACCTCAGATGGCCATAAATATCAATGAAAATGTCTTCTTCAGCCGTCCATTTGAAGTTGAGTTTGAAATAGCCAGGTCTTTAACACATCCTGTTCGATGAGTGGGAACATCTTTGACACGCACCTACACATCATAACGTGTGTGAGGACATGAGGGTGTCAGGAGTGAGCTCAGCTGGGTTTAATGTCTACCAACTTACACGTTAATCACGGGACCATGAAGCCGAACCTAATTCAAAATACTGCCATTATATAATACATCTGGAATCGTTGGTAAATTTTCCATAAATCCCAGTACGACTTATGCCTACACAATTCCATGAGATTAAGCATTATTTATTTACTCATACTGAAAATTTTGCATAGTCTCTAGTGTGTATAATATTCAGTGATACAAAACAATACATTACAACATTTACAACATTAACAACATCCAACGTTCAAATTCATCTTATCTCCTCACAAATCTGCTCTCCAAAGTGCCTCTGCACCTAAATCCAATCTTAGTCAGCATCCCATTATTACATTTTTGCTATAACTCAGATAAGAGAATCTACGGTTGAGAACAGTATATGAGGCTCCTTTGGTCCCCCACTGCCTCATAAGACCTGTGTCTGCAGACCCCCAAGGATCAGTGTCTGAGACTCCAGTCTTTAAAAAGCCTGGAGGTGCTTCCAGAGTAATTACCACCTTCTCACCAAGAGCTCCAGGGACTTAAATGTTGCACCAGCTGTGCTTCTTGTCATTATTTGCACAAATGAATGACAAGAAAAAAAACACGGACATCGGGACCATCCCCCAGCAAAATGCATTGCAGCATGAAAGATTTGTTTTGGGTATAAGGGAGTACTTAAATAAGTAAGTAAATATATAAATAAATAAATGAATACACCCATTGTTTTATCTTGGGAATGTATTCATGGATCCAACCAGGTCTCTTTAGTGTCTTAATTCGACTCATAGATCATTGTCAATGTCCACCTGAAAAATTCAAATGCTATTCATTTTTCTGCAGACCTAAGAGATGCTACCAGATCCACAATCCAGCTTCTGTGCATCAGCAATTAGAGCAGCTGTATAAGTAAACAATCCTGCACCAACTTCCTCTCGATGACACAGGATTTAACCATGTCGTATGGGAAACTGGTTGACAATAACCCCTGTTCTGACTTTGTGACTGCTCTGTTGTATGTGGGGGAAAAAAACCCACAGTAGGGACTACTCAAAAAACAGATGGTTTTATATAAGAGGATGACAAACAAATACTTCTTACATAAATTATTTTTTTTGCCAAGTGCGTGGGACAGGGACAAGTCTCTAAAACTTGCAAAGAAAGGAATACCAGCACATTGACTAACTTTCAAACTATTTTATTTTATTGCAAAACATTTTACTAATGAAGGTCTAGCACCAAAAAATTGCAATACATTCTAATTTTAGTTAATCAGTGTGCGGGAATTCCTTTTTTTTCAAATTATACAAGAAGTTAAAACTACTTTTTCCACAAATTAAGGAGGTGTGTAAGCAGTGGAGTCTGGTGGAGGAATTCAAACACTTTTAATACATTTAACCTCATTGGATTTTCATCTGTATGACTTGTATTAACATAAATATACAGCAAAAACTAGTTAAGGTTTTAAATGGAAAATGGTAAGGAAGCACCACAATTACGGGCATTAGAACACTGAACCCCAGGAACATTAGCAGGAATTAAATTGCCAGCTAATTGGGGTCAAATAAATCAAACACTAAAGACTGGTTTCGTAAATCAAAGCTTTAGAGCTGGGCCGGGCTTTCACACCCATTCACAGGTGCAAACAATTTAACACACGTATGGTAGCAGTCAGGAAGGGCGTTCACATTGTTGGTAAATTTCTGCTGTGATGACCCCTGATTTCGATCATTCAAAAGAAGAAGATTAAATAAACTAAAAACGAGAAACTAGTTATAATTCATCCGTTTTTTCTAACTACTTATCCTGTGCAGTATCATTAACATGGCTGACATCAGGGGGGAGGTGGCGTACACCCTGGAAAAGTAATTAGTTCATCATAGGTATCTGGATACACTCACAGCCACATTGACACCAATTGGCGATTTAGAGATATAGATAATCTTTATTGTATGTTTTTGTATTGTATGACAGAAAGATGGACCACCAAGAGAGAATCAATGGGTAGATATGTATATTCAGCACAGAAAGAGCTCAGGTGCAAACCAAAAACTGGATTTTAAGTAAGTAATTAAGCCTTACTTCTAGGAAATGAGTCTTATTTTTATGTCAAAAAGAAGAATGATGCACAGTCAAGCATGTTTTGCATTTGAGACATAATCATCATAGGCAATCACTCTTTTTAAGAAAATATCAAATTTTGATATTAGTATATATATATATAGTCTTGTTTTAAGGCCCATTGGAATCTTTCAATGCCTAGAATTTAATGTCTGTTTTAAGAATTCCAGCCAAGCAAAATTGCCTTACCATTTTGGCAGTTAAAAGAAAAGTTTACTCTATTGTAGAAAATTTGATTATAGTTAAGGACATTTGGTTTTATTTCCAGCATTGCTGTTTTTGCAGGGTGGTTTAAAACCAAGAGTGTAAAGACAACAATAGAACAGTATTGTTATACTGCAGTTTTGGCAGTAGAATATATGTGAATACTTCTCCCATCACTGGTTAAGATACCTGATCTTGTTTGGTGTTTTTTAGCTAGAAGTGGAAATGCAGTCATTGTAGACTTGGACTAAATCATATAGATCTTAAACTTTACAAACCAGGATTTTAAGAAGTGAACCACATATAGCATTCAAAGTAACAACCTCTTCACTTTAAGAACAATCAGATCATATCATTATCACTCCAACCACAACATATAGACCACTGATCTGCAGAGTAAAAGCAGCCACTCTGGCAGCACAGATGTTGAGGGAGGTCCGAGGAAGCCCTCTTAGGGAGATTTAAAAAAAAGGAACAATCCTGGAGTAGGAACCTATCAATTTATGATGCATTCATTTCGGCAAAGAAAATGGGACAGCGTGGCTGTAAAGGCAATAAAGGTTATTCCCAACCAAAAGCTGTAGATGAATATCAATGGGTGGACACTAGTTAGCAGGCGACCAGCACACAAACAGTAAAATGAGATAATAGTATCAAGCCACACACAGACTTTGTACAAACTTAAACACTGGTCTTCTAGGGAGGAGTCCTTCTTTTGTGCATTCACCACAACTATTACCTATTACCTCCTACTGACAGCATCAAGTTAAAAGATAGTTAGAAGCTAACGCTTCTTTTATACAGTGAGTGCGAAATATGTGTTTCCTGCAAAACAGCTAATACTAAGCATGATCCAGCTGTGTAGTCAGATAGATGGAAGTAGATTGGTTGACATTCCTTTACATTTCTGTTTAGTGATGGCACATAAAATCTCTTTTTTTCAGAAAATTAATCCACCACATTATAACGGACGCAATTCTATGTGCTACAGCCAGGTTACATGGGTGCATGTATTAAGTAATACTTCATGTTTGCACCTAAAGCACCATGTAACCAGCAGGGGGTGGGGATTTGGATATGGATATTTAGCTATTTCTGAATCAGCAGTCAGAATAATTTCCACCAACCAAAGTGACTGCAGTTCTGCAGCTGGCAGTCGAAATAGAATCTGCTCTTTTGTCTCATTGGTTTTTGAAGGACTCTTAACCCAATCCTCATCATAGAATTAATTCAGATGTAATCCCACTTTTAACCACGAGGACAAAGGCTATTTAGATGAGCTGGGTGCTGTTGAAAGTCAGACACTAGATGAAGAGCATGCAATGCAAACATACAAAAAACAGCATAGATGCAATGAAAAATTTAAAGCAGCGCTATTTGTTCAGTGTTTGTGGCTATTCTGTGCCTTGCAGACAAATCTAGCTATGTTTGATTTAAAAAGTGATATAAAAAGAGATTTCCAATACTACTCACAGTTTTTGAAATCCACATAAAAAAATCCCCATTGTTTTAAAAGTGAACCAATTATTTAAACAGATTTTAATTTGTTTGGAATTTTGGAAAAGGATTAGGGAAACAAACCGTAACTCCAGTAAATATTCTCAAAAGAGAATAGTGTCATTCACCTGTCTGCTCTCCTGCAGCTGGCTTTGTCTGCACTTCTCCCTCCTCCTCTGCCTCCTCCTCAGACACTTCATCCTGTTCCTCTCCCTTTTACTGATTCCAGTCTCCCCAAAGGAAATACAAGGTGGCGAGGCTGCTGAAGTCATGGTTTGACTCATCATCTCCATCACACCACTACCTTCTTCCACATCATCTTCCACCTCCTCATCTTCTTCGACCTCCTCCTCTCCTTCTCCTCCTATCTCTCTGGTAGTGAGAGATGGAAGGTGTGTCTGAGTATGATGGTTTAGTGATAATAGATCAGTTCCTGCACCTGATCTCACGTCCACCCAAAACGGATCTGGCTCGCTGGATGAACTAAAGGAGTAGTGGTCCAGATCTCCTGCAGCTGTCCTGGATGGAGGTCTCTGAGGTGACAGAGGTGTGGATCTGGTTTGGCTGGTAGACTGCCCATTAGCAGAGGAAATGGATCTCAGTGCTGGCCGAGAAGATTGTCGGCTCAGATATGCTCTGTTTGTTGAGGTGCATTCACAACTACAAGGTCTAAGGCATGTTTGTCTCCCATGCACGTTTGATCCATCTCCAGATTCCAAAGTGCTGTTTAACTGAATGTCAGAATTACTGCGAGACAGACTTTCAGTGCTTCCTCTTTCCTGTCTGTCTTGCGCTCCGTCTCTACATCTTCTTCCACTCTTTCCTGGTCTTTGTTTCTCCTTTTCCCTGATAACTACATGTTCAGTGTTTAGTCTCTCATCTACTCTGTAGCTGTGTCCCTCTCTCTGTCTTCCTCTGCTGTCCCTGTTGCTGGTCTTCTTGAGAGCTTTTCTCCCTGATAAAGCAGGTCTCACCAGTCGCTCAAGACTGCTTGACCTACCCTCTCCAGTTGGATTTGTAATCCTCGGTCTTGCTCTCACTGTATTTAAAGATGGATTGTAAGTCTTGCTGTCATTGTTCTCTTCACCAGCATCCTCACTTACACGACCCCCTACAGCATTCGAGCCCATGACAGTCCTTTTGAGCCCCCTGGTCACCAGCAGACCACAATCTGAATGTTTCAGTCATCTGGCATGGTCTCCCCCTGTCATCTCTCCCGAATTCCTCTCTCTGCCAGCAATCCCTGAATATGGAGGTTCAGGCTCTTTATCTGAGAGACAGGACTGTTCCAGTGTAGAACAGGTGGGCAGTGCAGCATGCTGGCCTGGTCTGCCCCACCCCTGTTAGCCGCCTGGGACATTCCACACAATTGACAAAGACAAAGTCCGCACAGTGAGCCCCTGTGTATTAGGTTCACGGCCTCACTATTGTCTTGTTCGACCTATAGAAAACACTCTTCTATTCAACCATTGAATGCACTTAAATTAGGTGAAAAAACTAGAGGCCCTGTTTTTTTCCTCGTGTCCACTACCATTGAGTCCGCTTTGTTCACTCTTGTATCAATAAACAACAGTTGGGGTGAGGGTGGGGCGTGTTCGCATATAATTAAAGATATATAATTCCTCATGCTTCACTTAAGGACCCTTTGTGATACAAAATGAACAAAAAATTTTGTTTCATGAAAGTAAAAGTTCATGCAATGCCATGTCATGTTATGTTATACTACAGTATTTTATGTTATGTTATGTTATATTATCTTATTTCATGTCATGTCATGTCATCTATGTTATACTAGAGTATTTTATGTTATTTTATGTTATGTTATTTCATGTCGTGTCAGGTTATGTCATGTCAATTTATATCATGTCATGTCATGTCATGTCATGGTCATGTCCCGGTAGGTCAGGTCAAGTCATGTCATGTCATGTTATGCTGTTATCAAGGTTGGGTTTGATGCTTTTGTTTAGTTTAGATTTGAATAACAAATGAATAGTGCTTCAGAAGTTATTTATCATATATCAAATATTTTATTTAAAAAGTCTAAGCAAATGTGTCATTGAGGAGCATATAGGGGCTGGGTGCTCTGCATCATTTGATTTTTGTTGCCCTTTAATGGAATTATCATCCCCATCAACATCTTCATATTCAACATTGTTTACTGTATATAGCACTTTTCATAAAAGTACACAGCCAAAAAGGTTTAGAAAAGGACTGAACCCTGTTGAATGATGAACATGACTCCCTCTCTCTTTTTCTCTTTGTCACTCCTGTCACCACCATCTCCGTATCCGTTGTTCAGCTCCTTGTTGTTGTGTACTAAGCCCTTCCATGTTGAAATTATGAATTTCTCCACTGACTCAATAGAATCCCTGATGAAGCTGAAGATCAACTGTGCCATAAAACTCAAACATATATTTTACAATGGCTTTTGAATAACTGTCCATTATAATGACAACCAGACAACTTAAAGACTTAACTGAGAGGGTTAAGTCTTTTCATATCGTCTATTGATTCAAATGTTGGTACTTCTGCCAATTGCTGTCATAAATATATTCATACGTCAGAACTAAGATAAGTGATAACTTATGGCTTATTTTCCTTACTTCCTTTCCATCTTTTATGTGCTCCTTTTTCAATTCGAAAAATAGATCAACCAAACTCAAATCTAGAATTATAGATGAAGATTGAAGGACGTCAACCACCCTGAACTTAATGGCTGATAAAAGTAGTTATTATTTTTTCCAGGGAAACCCCCACATCCAACCAGACGCACACACACACACACACACACACACACACACACACACACACACACACACACACACACACAGATCCACACGCACACACAGACATACACACAAACAGACACGCACACACGCACACACACACACTGAAAGATTGTATTTCAGTCCATATTTCAATGCAGTTCCCGTTGCAAACAGCAGGTGACAGCACCTCTCCTATCTGCACTGCCGGGGAGCTGACCGTGGTCCTGAAACTACCACGCGCTACCGCTTCCATGTCTGATTATACCTCAACGTATTCCAAAGTTTTTATATGTAATTATTTGAAAAATCTTTCAAATCATGTTGTCTTAAACTCAATGAATTAAAAGTGATGAAAGAGAAGAAGAAAATTTCTAAGTTTATATTTCCAAGGTGAGCAGCCCTCTTACGTATTCAATCTGTTTTTTTTCTGAGATACTTTTTTACTTTTGTCATTTAAAAATTTGTAAGTGCTGACCTTTGATAATACCTACCCTTGAAGTGATATTCAGCGAATCCAAAGAGTAAAATAACGGGGAAAGAAGAGAAGAGGAGAGCCGCAAACGGTCGCTGACTGTCTGCTATGAAAAATAGGGCATCAACCAGAGCAGAGGGACAAAACTCCGCGGCAACCTCCACGCGCTCTGACGTTTCTGAGGTTGCTGGTATAAATTAGTTCACGACATCATCAAGCTCAGATGATTTGCAGTACCAGTGAGCGCACCTGGCTGTCAACACACACGGGCTAAAACACGCATAACCCCCCCTCACCCACAAACAAACGCGCACAAACACACATACAAACACACACACACACACACACAGCTGCGTCATGCGTCCTGAGAGCGACTGCACGAGCTCGGTAACTCCGATGGATCCCAGTAAAACGCACAGCAGCAGCAGTTTGAGGGACTGACTGTCCGGCAGCGTGTCCCCAACTCCTCCGCTAAAGTTGCGCTCCCATAATGGATTTTATGAAAACAAGCAGCAACGACAGCAACACGACCGGTGGTTTCTCCGAAGGGGTGGCGGTCGACTGGGACGCGGGTGAGAATGGCACGGGGTCTGGGTCTCTACCACATCTGGCGCTCAGTTACCAGATCATCACCTCAGTGCTCCTGGGGGCCCTCATCCTCTGCTCCTTATTTGGCAACGCGTGCGTTGTAGCAGCTATCACCCTGGAGAGATCTCTCCAGAATGTGGCGAACTATTTGATCGGGTCTCTGGCCGTCACTGACCTCATGGTGTCGGTCCTGGTTCTGCCTATGGCGGCCCTCTACCAGGTTTTGAATAAGTGGACGCTGGGGCAGGAGATCTGTGATTTATTCATCTCTCTGGATGTACTGTGTTGCACATCATCCATCCTGCATCTGTGCGCAATCGCATTGGATAGATACTGGGCCATAACGGACCCCATCGACTATGTAAACAAACGGACCCCAAGGAGAGCTGCGATCCTGATCAGCGTCACTTGGCTAATTGGTTTCTCCATTTCTATTCCGCCTATGTTAGGCTGGAGAAGCGCAGAAGACAGGGCGAACCCCGACGCCTGCATCATCAGCCAGGACCCGGGCTACACCATCTACTCCACTTTCGGGGCTTTTTATATCCCTCTCATTCTTATGTTGGTCTTGTACTGGCAAATATTCAGGGCAGCTAGATTCCGGATTCGAAAGACGGTCAAGAAAACTGAGTCAGCAATCGTGGCAGAAAGGTGCTCAACAGTGTCTCCGGCCATCTTCCAAAAGGAAACCAACGGAGAGGTAGTGGGCAAAGGCTGGAGGCGCAGCGACAAGTCCAAAACTAACTCTCAGTGCGTAAACGGCTCTGTGAAGCAGGGGGGCGAAGGAGAATCACTGGAGATCATAGAAGTCATCAGCAACTCCAAAACGTACCTTCCTCTGCCGAACACTCCTCAGTCCTTTTCACAAGGCTGCGACCACACGAATGAGAAGAACATGGGGACAAAGAGGAAAATCGCGCTGGCTAGGGAGCGTAAAACGGTGAAAACACTGGGGATCATCATGGGAACTTTCATCTTCTGCTGGCTGCCCTTTTTCATCGTCGCCCTGGTGCTGCCTTTCTGTGCAGAGAGGTGCTTCATGCCTGACTGGCTGGGTGCAGTCATAAACTGGCTGGGTTACTCCAACTCTCTCCTCAACCCCATCATATACGCCTATTTCAACAAAGACTTCCAAAGTGCTTTCAAGAAGATTCTAGGATGCAAATTTCACAGACCGTAGCCACACATTCAAAGTATATGAAGCTTGGACTGTAAAGTAGCACTTGCTGAAATTAACAGCAAGTTTCTGACACCTTTAGCTCCACACAGTGTTTATGAGGTGCTGTGATTACAAAAAAAAGATTGATATATTATAAACATTTATGTTTATAACTAAAATTTAGTTTTAACATTTAGATATATATTTATTATTTAGATTTATATACAACATTTATTATTTAAAATCCACAACATTTTTTAACCGACTTTCTTTAATGGTTTTTTACACGAACAGTAAATATGACATAGCCCATAAATGTTATCATAAATGTGTTTTTAAAAATATCACACTACTTTTTAAACCTTTTGAGCTGAATGTTGCAGAATATTGCTGTTCATTTCAATATTTGCTACTTTACAAACAGTGCCTCATATAAAAGTGCTTAAACGGACAGTATGACATGTTAACTGGCTGTATGAAATAGCTGAATATAATATATATATATATAGATATGTAGTTATATATACAAAAGGCTTTCATTCAGGGACAGTCTCTTTTCTGTGAGTGTTGGAGGAGCCTAAACAGGGTTACTGGTTGCTGCTGAAATGAGACAAAATGGGAGCTCTGGCTCTTAATGTAAAAACTCATGTTTATTCATTGTTACAGCTACAGTATACAGTCTAATATATGACAGCAACCATCATTATATTGTCATGCAAGATGTGTCATGTGCTGATTCCATGCATTTTACTATGAGACACATGGAGGTTCCGTCCTACACCTCACGAGCCTTGTAAAACAGAAACAATAAAGCAAATCAAAATTTGTCAATAAGAACAATGAGTCCATTTTTGCTTGGAAAATAAAAAGCAGGGCAAAGAAAACAGACCAGAACCTATTCTGAAAAATCGTAGTTTCTCTTCTGACCTATCTTCATGTAAATCATACATTCGAAAAAATGTATTGTGTTTGTGAATAAACCAAGCAGTGAGCGACTTATCAGTTTGGGCACACGGATAATGACAGGGATCATGTTATCAGAGCATGCTGCTTTGGACGTCTTATAGAACAATGGGCGCCAAAGACGCTATGCTCAATCTCGAAGCTGAGTGCAAAAACAAGATGGTTTTTTCTCCATGATGGATCTTGGTATTACATTTATGATATGGGATGTTCTTAAAACCAGCCCCCATCTCCATTTCTTACAGTGCCATTTCCCATAAAGATGTTTGAATAGACAGCCTTTTGGATCATAAGTATTAAATAAATCAGTGTTTTATGACATGCACTAATACCATATAATGAAGATGGTTTCTCAGAGGACTATACCATATCATGGAAAAGTCCTCACCGTATTACAGCTCTCATCTATCAAACAAATCCATAGATTAAAAGAAAAAGCGGGTCAGGCATTCAAAGAGGAATGAGGAAAACAACTTTTGAGAAAACGTTTGCCTTGCAGGCATTATGGTTCAGTCAGTGCAGGCATGGCACACAGGCTGCCTTAGAGTAGACATACATATTAGAAGTGTAGCATGCATATGTCCTTTTGTGACATTTCTGTTCTTTTGTGGAAGAATTCTATAATCAGTATACTAACAGTCAAATGATGATTTCTGATACACTATAATATAGTAAGTAAGACATAAGGACATTTTTAATCCCTTATTAAGTACTTTTCATAACAACATACCATCAACATAGCTACTGCTATGAATGAACAGTTAATTCAAGATTGAGAATATAGTATTACATGGCAGATGTAATACCATTTGAAAGGATTTTTCACAGCATATGAAATTCTATATCAATGATTATGAACAACCAATTCTTAAATGTGTTATCAAACGTGTGTCATATTTCAACTGTCTTCAGAATATATGAATACTTAATCCTAAACTTAATGATATTGTTAAGTTTTAAAGTTTTAAGTTTAAATTCTAGAAATGGAAAGTAATATATTTATTTTTGATATAGACTATATATATGTAATAGAATGTATTTCACCATATTAATCATCCATTATTTATTCTAATAATTCAGTGGTTAAAAGAGGGAAATATACTTAAAGGCTAATTCTCATAGTCAAAAAAGTTTCTAACAAGTTTTGTGTGACAGAAGGAAGCAATTTAAAAACAAAATCTAAATCTTTTTCGCTGGTTTCATTTCTCCGTTTGATGAATCTCCCTCTGCGGTGCATCAGTGTGACATGAATGAGCTCAAAATACTTTGGGAAAATGCTTCTCAATTATATAAAACATATAGGTAAAGCTCCGGGTTTTCTGTCAGGCTCCAAAAGGCCTTGAGAGGAGTCTGTGGTGAGAGCTGCCAAGCAGGCCAGCGTATTTTTTTTAATTGTGAGTTCCCTGCGTGTGAGACCATTACAATCATTATATTTTGGCCCCGATTTATGGGATTACAACGAAGCTGACCTCCTTTGAACTAGTTGTATCAAAGGTTAGAACTGTAGGCCTGCATTAATCCCACCCACTCTGGGATTGTAATGTAAATGTAAAGTAGGTGGGTGGGTGAAATGTGGTGACGCAGTGAGGAGAGGAGATGAGATGAGAGGAGAGGAGAGGTCAGGTGAGGAGAGGAGAGGAAAGGAGAGGAGAGGAGAGGAATGGAGGATTAAATGAGATATAATAGGAGAACTACCAGGGGCTTATAGGTTTTATAGCATTCATTCCACCATCCTCTGGCCTAAACTCGATAAAATTATACCATATTTTCCCTTAAGTATTTTCTTAGTACTGGCATTGTGGCTTACGTTTAAGTTTTAGTTCTGTATCAACCTTACATACACACATATCAATGAAAGAGGAAAATCTACTTATATGAATATACACATGTTAGTGTTTTTAGTACACATAACAGCAGTAGAATGAACATTGGGGGTTACAGCTGAATGTTTTAAAGTACATTGAGGGGACTGAGGAAGCAATCAGGAGATTGGGTGGAAATGAAAGGGCTTACAGTGTTGTGAAAAAGTATTTGACTCCCTCCTGGGTTCTTCTTTATTTTTATGTATCAATGCAAAAATGATCTTCTTCAAACAACTTAAAACAAAGGCAGCTTGTGAAAACACAAAACACTCCTACAAGTTGGGTTGCAGGAGTCACTAGAAGCACACTATGCCATAATCAAAGGAAATTCCTGAAATGATGGACAGTTGATTGAAATACTTCAGTCTGGGAAGAGTTAAAAAGCCATGGTTCAGAAACTCACAGGTCTATTCTGAGATATATCAAAATTCCTATTCAAGAGAAACTGTGTAAAAATGGCATCCATGGGAGAGTGACAAGGCAAGAGTCTGTTAACCCTTAAGAACCTATAGCTTGATGACCGTCAGAGCATTTGAGAAAATATTTTGCATATTGATCAGTTGGAAGTTAAACTGTTTGGAAGACAAGTCCTGTTACATCTGATGCAAACCAAACACAGCATTCTGCAAAGAGAGATAAATCATATCTACTGTAAACAAGTGGCAGCCTGATGTGGTGGGGATGCTGTACTGCTTCGGGGCCAGGACAAGTTGTCGTAAAGTGGGATTCATGGGACTGTTCAATTCTGCTCTCTAAAGGAAAATCTGGAAATTGAATGTCAGATTATCAGTCTATGAGATGAAGCTCAACTGGATTATACAGCAACACATGTTCCAAAACATAAGACTAAAGACGCCTCTGACTGGCTCACATGTTTTGAAATTACCTACTCAAAGTCTGGACCTGAACCCCATAGAGATGTTGTTTATGAGAAATGAATGCTTTAAACCCTTGAATGGGAATGCGCATAAGAAATTCTGAAATTCTGGCCAAATTTCCACCACAGCAACCTCGCCGACTGATCTGCAGTCAGTGGAAGAGGTTTGTTGCTGCGAAATGTACTAAAAATAGATAATAAGTCCATTAGACAATCCTTTTGGGGATTAATAAAGTTTCTATTTATCTTTCTATTTAAAAACTTGTATTTTGTGTTTACCTGGACTGCCTTGAGTGTATGTTATATTTTGTTAGGTTGAAATACACACACAAGTAGAAGAAACCAGTAGATGGTCTCACACTTTCACCCTGCATTGTATTTAAAGAATAGGAAGCAATGGAATAAAGCTTTTGAAGACGAGTGGAGGAGGACAGAATCAAACATGAGAAGAGAGAAATAGATATGACCAAACACTTAGCACAACCGATATTTCTGGGTACCCCCATCATGGTCTTTTTATCTGTCAGTTTTTTTTGAAGATTTTTTTGAAGATCTCACAGCCCACAGCCCATCACATGCCAGAGGCATTTCCCTTTCTCTGTCCGAGTCTTATCAGGAATGGAGGAGATCCATAAAACACCCTCTGACATTCAGAACTGAGGGCTTGGGTGCTCTCAGATATTTCAGTCTTTTCCTGTTAGTTGTTGTTTATTTAGAGACTCGTGAATCACTCCAATGTTTGCAGGATGATCCTAACATTGATGGATGAAATAAATGATGTGTATATATCATCTGCCTCTCATACACAAACACGCACCACCGTGATGGAGAGCAGGCATCATGCGATGAGGGACTGCAGAATACCGACAAACACATGAGAGTAAAAAATGGTCATTGTTTTTTGCCATTTTCACCAACAATATAAGCGCTTAAGAAAAATGTAGAGACAAGTCACATTGCCTATTGTTATTTATATTACAAAAAAAAACTCGTCTGCATCTCCTTTTACATGAGAGAAAAAATAGTAATGGTGGTTGTTTATTTTCATTTTTCAAATTCCGGCTTTCCCAAAGGGTCACTCAGTGCTTTTTTTGAATAGTGTCATTTAGCTAAAAACTTTGATAGAATGGAATATGTAGGTAAACAGAGAATGTTTGTGGTGGAGTACCAAATATCAGTTGGTGACACAAACACTTTCTGTGTCTAAACAGAGGCCACTTCGGACAAAACCAAACTTGAGCAGTTTTCCTGGAGGCAGCCAATACTTTTGTGTGTGTGTTAGTGTGTGTCTGTGTGCTAAGAAGAGCAGAGCAGTGGCAACACTGGCTCCATGCAAAAAAGCTGGGGCTTTTCACCCTCTTTTAAGAATTATACACCTGAACTGAAAACAACTCATTTTCAACACTCAATCACACTCTAACTCTATTGTCTCCAATATAAAATGTTGTTAAATATAGTGGAGTAAATGACAGACGACCATAATGAATTGCATAAAATCACTTCATTTGAGAGAGACAAGCGAATAAAGTGAAGATAATTGATTTATGTGATATTAAGTTTGTCAGAAATTCTTTGGTGCTAATAGGGCGGCAGTGATTGAAGGGTAGCTGTTCTCAGTAGAAACAAGAGAAATGGTGGTGGTTCAGATGACAAAGTTGAGAACCATTAAGTAGGGTGAATATGAAAAGACTGGGTGGAAACGGGTAAATGTAGAGTTGGGCATCAAAGCAACTTGAAAAAAAATTGTGTGAACAAGAAGTACACTGTAAATTGCAATAAGTTGACTTTACCATAAAAAGTTAGGAAACAGATCACCTCAAAATTTGCCAAAAAATAGATCAATATTTAGTCTAATGAAAAATAACTGTATTTAGCTTCATCAAATTATTAAAGTTCGCAGTGCACACACAAATTGTATTAAATGAGACAATTGATGATAAACTAACAACAACAGTGTGTCACTGTGCTATTCTTTCTTATTATTGTATTATGTGCTTGTCTGCTACTTTCTGATTTATAATGTTTCATATTCAAAGATTTGTATCCCTGCTTTATTTCAAAAGTATTCCTCTTGTCTCATCTTTTCTGTTGCACTTTCTGTCCCAATTTTTTCTTGTGATATGTTTTTGAATTAAGATAGTTTTGCTTCCAATTTAATACATATAGTTAGCCTTTTTTGTTTATCATACATTTTTAGTGAAGCTTTACTTTTGGTGAATTGTATTTTAAGTGATGGCACTTGGGCTCTTAATTTTGAACCTAAACATAACCGGTTTAAGCATCACAATCTCTCAGAATGTTCGTGTATCTGAGATCTGTTATCAGATGATGTATTGTGATAATTCTGCAGTTTGATAGCGTGAGATATAAAATTTCTCATCTTGTTAAACCAGAGGCCTCATTAATAAAACTAATTTTAAATTGATTTCATCTTAGGTAGGATGACATGAAGCATGAAACTCCCCTGTTCAAATATTATATGAAAGCTGGATACATCTGAAAAATGAAATTATCGACAGGTTCAAAAGAAATTGAGAAACAGAAACTCCAATCAGGAGTATTCTACTGCTGGACTCCTGTGCTGTCTTTTAGAATTTATTTTCTTCCAAATGGGACCCGGAATCAGATTCGGAGACAACAGTCAGAATTCAAAGTGTTTAATGAAAGGTGATGGAGGATGAGATCGGGTGAATAATTTTGTTTCTGCTGCTTTGACTTGACTCTAGTCTTGGTCCTTAACATGGTTTTGGTCTTTGGATCTTGGAACTTGGATCTGTGGGCTTCCACAGATGTCGGAGCAGGACGGGCCTCTGACTACGTTCATGAACACGAGAATTACCGTCAATCAGACACGCATTCAAGGGAATTATTGAGATCACTAATAAGTAACACTCATACTCAACACTCAAGAGGATGGAAAACAAGACAAAGGTGATTATGGTCAAGTCAAATCAGTCTGTCCCACTGGAAAGAAAACACACAGGTGTGGGAACACTGAACTGAGAAGACGGGTAAGAAATGCAACATAGTATGACAGTAAAATAAAAATGTTAGGCTACTTGATAAGGTGTGCTAGGAACCAATTTTCCTGCTGGTCATGTGAGGGAATTGCAGGTTCGGACCCAAATGTGTAACCCTGTGGAGGTCGTTGCACACGGTTTAGAGTAAATTGATAGTAATTATTGATTAGCTGTGTGAAGAATTATTCGCCAGAACAGACCAAGTTTCCTTCGGCGTTTATTTCTTTTTGTTGGTCACAGCTTTCTTCTCCGGTCGCGACAATCTGTGAGTTTGACTTTGACAATCCATTATTCTTTCTATAGACTAGCCTGGCTTGAATTTCTCTGCCGTCAATGTGACTTTGCAAAACCAGGATTTTCTCTTTTGGTACAAGAAAAAATCAACTTGTAGCATCAAAGACTGGGATTGAACCCCCAAATTTCCAATTTTAGGATAACCATGCTACCCACTGAGCTAAAGCCACCATACTGAAGTTGAATTACATTGTAGTATTCATAAATAATAGCATGAATCTCATGCTGAATTGACGGGTGTATCCTGCCGTTCATCCAGTGTCAGGTCAGCTGGGATAGGCTCCAGACAAAAATATGAATTATATCCCAGTTAATCATTTTCTCGGATTCTTGGGAATTGCGTAAAGAAATGATCTGAAGACGATGTTCAGTAAAAATAAATGAACATTTTTAGAAATGAGGCCCCCTGGACGTTGGTTCTCTAAATCTCTCTCCACAGGGAAGAAGCTCCAACTCTCCATCTGGAGGGAAGACATTTCAAGATGCAGCAAGCATTCAAATTGGCTGTTTTACAGAAAGTGCGAGTCATTTGGCAGAACCAAAATGGTTCTTTATGACTGTATTACACTACATAGCGAACATAAATTATAACATTTAAACTTCAAAAGAATTTTGTGACAGTTATAGCTATTGACAATGCTTCATATTAAGATTTTCCAAAGAAACTGAAAATGCTCATTGAGCACAATACACTGTTCAAAAGCAGTGATTCACAATGATTTCAGCTTCTCATTTTATGTTTCTGCAAACAATGTCAACATTGAGTTTTCACTTTTTTTTATGTTCCGACAACTTTTCCATAACACGTGTCATATTAAATCCAAATTACATGTAAAAGATGACCTTCTCATAATGAATAATGAATAATTTCTCATAATGCTGGTGGCATTATTCCAAAGCGATCTGGGTGCCAAGCATGGGTCCTCTGTAAAAGAGTATTAGAACGGACAATTTCCACCTGTCTTTGAGGTAAGAAAAGTGGATATATTGAACATAATTTTGATAAGATAAACTGACATTTTCCCGCCTAAAAGGGAACATTTTTCATGAGAATTGGAGACATATTCCATTCATGATTGCGACAACACAGATGCAACAACAACATAAAATGGAGAAGTGAAGTGCTGAAGGAAAATTTAAACATTTGAAATGTGAAGTTTCATCATCAGCCAGAATATCAAGGAGCCTCGGATTCCTTGACCCTGTTGCCAGATCCCCAGTTATCCTTCCCTTGACCACCTTTGTTAGGTACTAACCACTGTAGGTCTTGAACACCCAACAAAACGTACAGTTCGGCCACTACATCTTCAGGGAAAAATGCTTAATATATCCCAGCTACTGACTGATACCATCAATGTTATTCTGATACAAAATTTCTAAAACATCATTCATTTTCACACGTTAGACAAAAAATTACTTCAACACCAACTTCAGTTCTAATTGGCAAGATGGCGCCAGTATGTTCGGCAAGCCGTCTGTCACGTCTTCTCTACTTGATATTAACTGTAGCTTTGAGTATTATATATATTGTTGTGATGTCTCTGCTCTACTTGTTTATGATCGTCAGATACTTCTTATCATTCAAGCCTCTCAAACAAAGTTGGCTAGACAAGTTTTCGAAGACCAGACTTCATACAGTCCTCCATTTCTGTGAGATATACCAGCTGGCCTGCGCCGCTCATCGTATGTCACTCCCTGTAAGAACCGCGTCAGAAGACGGGGAGAGCAAAGAGGTTTCCTGTTACAATTAGTGCAGTACCGCATAGATTTTATGACGATGCTGCTTGTTTTTAAGGCCATAAATAGGTTAGCACCATCCTATCTAACCTAATCTATTGCATCTGCATTCTCCAGTCAGAGCAATATGTTCTACTGGCCAGATGCTCTTGGCCACTCCTCGGTCAAAATTAACTGACGGAGGAGTGCCATTCACATCAGAACAGCACAGAGCCTTGAAATTGCAAAATCTATGGTGAAAACACACCTTTTTTCTGAGGCTTTTAATTCAGGTTATGCTTTGACATGTCACTTGAATCTGCTCATTTCAATGTTTATTTTAATGCTTATTTTAATTTCTTTTATCTTTTATCTTACTTGATTTTGAACTGTTTATTTTATTTTCCCTTATTCTTGTAATTTATTCTATTATTTTCTCAGTTGTATCTGTTCAACACTTTGGTATACGCATTTGGTTGTTTAAATATACTTTATGAATAAACTTTGATTTGACTTGGCTAATCTCATAAAACTTCATAAATAAACAGTCCAGAAAAATAAACAAGGGTGGCGCCTGTAAAATAGTTTGACTCAAGAGTCAAGGAGGGTGATAGGATAGGCAGATTCAGTGGGCATTTGCCATCGCCAAATACTTTGTAATTAAAGTGCTCCATTGACTCACAAAAATAGAAACAAAAGGACAAATTGAAGAATTCTCTAATTTAACGGCAAAAGAACTTAGGACTTGGACTTCCTAAGGCATGTGTTCATTCGTCTAAGGGGCACGTCTATTCCCCCTTCTCCCGAGAGGCTAATTTTCCACTGCTTATATAGCATGATCAATCTCACACCTGCGAATAAATTAGACCAGTGCTTCTCAAATTATGGTATGTGGAGGCACCTCTGAAATTGCCTACTTTTAATAAATTAAATAAGATTAATTGAAAAACGTATAATACTATCAAAATACTATGATGAATGAAATTTAAGTTTGTAACCATGAGATAAATTAAATGGGCTTTAAAATAAGTTAGCCTTTCCTGTAGTTTTTTTGTTGGGACATCCATTAGTCTTCTACGTAGTCGAGGTTGTGGCGTGCGCCAAGCCGTTACAAAGTAAACTATGAGGTCAAGAAGACTACGCGGAAAAAGCTAAAATTACGGTGGTTTAATAACAATGCAATCGTGGCTTCAAACAGGAACTTTTAGGAAGAGAAGCGTGGATCAGGAGGAGAATATTATTAGCAGAGTTGTAGAAACTACAGTGGAAGACAGTGAACACAGCAGCATCCCTGAATCAACAGCATCAACCTGCAGCAAACGGCTAAAAACAGTAAGGAGCTATGACTCAGGTTAGATCAAATTTGAATTGTGCATTTACAGGGTCTTGCAGTTGTTATTGTTAATGTTCTCACCTGCTCTGTCTGTGTACTGTATGAGTGTGAGGGGCTGCCCCTTGCATTATAATTATAGAGTTTATAGAGAGATTATAGAGTTTGAGTGCCAGTTCTAGTGCTACTCCTTTGCACAATGTGATTGTGGCTGACCAGTCAACAATAAATAATATTCTAATTGGGAATAAATTTGACTCCTGTTTGAGCTACGTTTAGCGGAATAGGGTTACCTACTTCTACTAATGTATTTTTACATGGGTCATAATGGTGGTACTTGGAGAGCGGTATATATTCTGAGGTGGTACACTGGGTAAAAGTTTGAGTACCACTGAATTAGACAATACCAAAATCGAAATCGGTAGGTAAGTTCCCTCATCTTATATTCAATACCGTTTAAATGATAAACATTCCCTAATATCACTTTGAAATATTTTCATTGCTTTAACAGAGGGAAATGAATGATCATAAATTAATCTATCGGAATTATGCAAACCAAACTTAACATACAATGGAATAAAAACCCTGATCTGATGTCCATCCGTGACCTAATGTCATGGATGACATAAAAAAAAACATAAATTGCAGGAAATAGTGGGCGGTTCCCTCTCAAACAAAAGCTATTCCTGGTGTGAACAAAGGGACAAACAAATGTGAGTATTTGGCAAAACAAATAAACAATTTTTCATTATCACACCTGCAACCCAATAAAAATAATTGAAAATAACTTGAATGTATTTGACTTTAACTTACTACTATGATGTGAATTTAAACTTATTGCAAACACGAATAAAAACGTTATTATAAGTGAAGCAATGCATCTTTAGCAATTGTAAATGTAGCAAAATGAACACAAGTAAATTAATATGGTGTAATGTTATGGATTATGGGAAAGGGACAAGTGGTGGTTAATCAGGAGGGCTCACCCACTTTGTTACAGGGCCAACACTGTAACCGCAGTTCAGATCAAACCTCAACGTTTGTGCTTTGACAAAAGACATAAATACAATCACATTGAAACATCTGCTGCAGACGTTTTCGAGTTATATGATGATTTGTATGTGATGTTAGGTCAAGAATAGCGTTGATTAAGTGTATTTTTATCTCCCCGTGATTTAATGGTTATCTTAACCAATCTGTTGTAAAGAGATAAATGTGATCTTAAACATGACATTATATGCAAATACACTGTAATCTATATCAAATAATACTGGTTGACGTAAAAGGTACAATTGTATAAGGAAAAAAAGGAACATTTAATTATCCAACAGAGTAAACATCAAGATTTTGCTTTTGCTCAAAACATGAACTCTTGAGCAAAAGAAGCCTCCACTGTTGTTTTATCTCCTACCAATTTGCGAAAAGGATTTCCACACTATGTCTCAAGTGAATATGTACAAGGTTTAAGTATAAATAACTCGACATTTCAGATATCTGCCTCAAGGAACGACATCTTAAGTTTTTTTTAATTGTTATTTATATTTCTCTCTGTCTCCGCTGTGGCATCGATGTAAGGAAGGTAGAGGAGAGTCCAGGAGGCAGATGAGCGGGCTGAGGCAAGATTGAGGCATAATGTCTTGATGGGCACTGTGGCGAACTGTGATGACCAGGCTCAGGAGTAAACCAAAACTTAACTACTATAAAGGTAGAGAGTCGAATAAGTGACAGCTAATCCATGATGAGGTGCGTACAGGGAGGGATGATACATGGCACCTCACTTACTGTTTTGTGAACTCTTTATGCTTGTTAAGTCATGTCGTCACTGATACTGGCAGAGGACCACATTAATTGGCCACTTACAACATTTACACTTATTTATTAACAGATAGACACAAACAAGTGCAAGAAAGTTTCACATTTTTTACACTCTGTACAGACAATGATCTTCTTGCATTTCCTTTTTCTATACAAATAACTGGAAAATACAGTACCTCTTTTCAACAGTGAATCTAACTTAAATATAACAGAACACAGAGGTTACTGATAGGGGATTCAAGTCAAGGTTTGGATATGAGCGACTACTGGTGCTTTTTATATATATAAATATATATATATATATATATATATATATATATATGTTTATTGATATACATTGCGTTTGAAGAGAAAAAAATTATGTAAGAACCATCAATGAAATCAAAATCATTAAACCATTAAGGGCTGGATTCTAAATTATCCCAAAAATCAAAGTGAAAAACTTATATCACAGACTGATCCAACTCGAGTACATAATATTTCAGACACAACATAAAAACCTTCTTAACATTAACAGGCACAGGTGAAAAGTTTAAACTTGACAAAGTGCAGGAGAATACAAACTCTGATCAATTAAAATATTGGTAGCACTTTACATTACAGCACTGTAATAGGATGTTCATAGTGGGATAATAAAGAGATAATACAAATGTAATACCATGTAATTACACAAGTAATAAGTAATAGCTTGGTAATAACAAGGGGTATATATGTATGGGTAATATTTCCCTGGAATTTATGTAAAAGCGTATTAATCACCCAAAAACTAAGGGTAATAAGGGGAAAACAAACTTTAAGATGGAAATTAGGTAAAACTATTTGGTAATAGTAAAGTAATACCTTGGTAAAATGTTTTCACAGAATGGTTTCATAAACATAGGTATATGCTTAAACCACTACTTCACATCAAAGTCAACCAAATGGATGGTGACTTTGAGTGATTGTGTAGTCTAGCTTTTACCATAGCTGGGAGTATACAAGCAGTTAAGATTACCATTCTTCCAAGATATCTTTATTTGTTTCTATTCCTGCCAGTATTTCTGCCTCAATCATTTTTTAATTTCATTAATAAATCTATAACCTCCTTTATCTGGGCAAGTATATTCTTCAAAGAGGTCAGAAGATGGGTGGACTGAGCCTCCCTAGCTTTATTCACTACTATTGGGCGTGTAATACCAGAAAGATATTGTTTTGGTTTCATAGGTCTGACGTAAGTAAACTAGTGCATGCTTGAAACAAAATCCTGTCACTCTTCATCCTTTCACCTCTGATATATTCCTCTCTGCCATAACAACCTTCTAGATTCACATCTAACACTGTTGTGCTCTATACTATGTATACTATAGATTTAAACCCATCTTGCAGTCAGTGGAGTTCAAATGGATTCAAGTGTATCACAGATTTATACACAAACAACATTTTTGACAGTGTTAAACAGAAAATACGATCTCCCACATATCATTTAAAAAAAAATACGTACAGGTTTGCTATTTCGTTAGAACATATTTCTTGTTGTCTGATCTTCCTCATGCTCACTCTTTGGCCTTTAAAAATAAAGGATTGATCTCTTCACTATACTCTCAATTGATGCCTTCAGGATCTGAAAAAACTAAACTTCCTCGGTAAACTTAAATGGTAAAGGTGAACCTGGTGTGAAACTGTCTGCACAATATCGGACAGAAGCATTGAGAATGGTCCACACTTCAGCATCATGCGTTGGCCTGGGACTCATGCAATTTAAAGTTTTGCATAGGGCCCATCTAATCAAAGCTAGACTAGTAGATATATAACCCAGAAGATATAAAATAATTTAATTTCATCATTCCCTTCAGAGGGTTTATATTTAACAGAACATTCTCAGAAGAGTGAGGATAATAAAAATCCAGGTTAAAGATTATTAGAGGCCCCTTGGGCTCCAGATGAAGAAGCGGCTATTTTCATGTATGTCAATAGTCCTTCAAGCATGACATGCACACAGTATGTAACATGTTCATAATTACAGAAACATGTGATCTGTATCTTCGCTGCATGATTATGTGGACATGTGCAGACGCCCTGAGGGGGTCTATATAGTCAATATAGGATTGATGGACCTCATGGACAAACTGTGTCCCAGGGTGTGTCTGGATTGTATGTCGTATCTGTCATATCATATCTATCAAAATGATAATTGCTCGATTTGAAGCCATCATTGGCAAATTAATCCTCTAAGGGAGGCCACTTAGGTACGAGTTACACTAACAACAGCCAGGAGGGTATTTTTTACGATCCTCTAAATGGTATATGAGAGTGCATGAACGGAGATCTGTGGTAGGCATCATGCATGGTAGTTGGTGCAAAAAGAGGATCTGGTAGCAAAAAGAGTATCCATACATGAGGACACATGAATAGGCAGGACATTCCTTGTCTTTTCTCATGAAGATATTGTAGTGAAATCTGGCATGGGGCCCTGAGGGATTCTCCTGTGGGATATATAATCCTGCCAACCTATTTGAGCTCTGCAGTGAAATCTCTCCCATGCTGGAGGAAAGCCTGCAACATTTCCACAGGGAAGAATCTAGGAGGCATCTTGATCAATATCTGCTTTCCAGTATTACAAACAATTTAATGCCCAGTCCCAAATCAATTTCCATCAGAGTTCATAGTTCTTACATTTAAATGAAGAATAATGATGGATTTAAAACATTTTTTTAAATCCATTTCAAGATTAAATAAGCAGGCTGGTTGATTAATGTGATCCATAAAGAGCACATGAATTTTCATCTTATTTTTGCATCCAATTTGTCATTCTTGTCTACCTCCTATTTTCCTGCAGTTTCACCTTCTCACTCCCCTCTTACTGTTCCCTGGAGCAACTCTCATCTCCCCTCTCTCTAGTCCCATAGACTTTTCCTCTTCACATCAACAGAGAAAAAGGTCAGTTAGGAACAGCACCTACTTGCTGTCTGGCTGGCAGAAACCCTTGACCTTTTGGTATGTTCCATTTTTCAGAGCAGCAGAGACAGTCAGATTTCCTCTCATCTTGAATGTTGAGAGACCCTTTACACTTAGTGGAGGGAGACATAGATTAAGATTGACAGAGTGAGAGTGAGATGACATGAAGAGAAGCAGAGCTATTTGATACCAGACTTTCTGCTGTCCCCGAACTCTTGGTTTGATTTTGATCATTATGACACCAATGTAATGTACTGTTAAAGTATAGACTAAAAACCATTCTGGTCAGTTACTTATATTAAGTCTTCTAATTGTATGGTTTTAGTATTAATACTTATTATGTCACAACATTTTACTGTAAGTCATTGGTATTAATTCCGCTTTATTGTGACTTTTAATTTGATTTTACAATTATGTGTTTCTCCTCATTTTATTCCCTTTTGTTTATTTATCTTCCGATTTGTTATATTTCATTTCTTTGTCATCTTTTCTTTTCTTTACTACTTATCTTTTATTGTGGATGTGTTATGCTCTAAAGTCTGTGTGTTAGTCTTAATATTGATTTCTTGACATCTTTTCTATTTAACTGTTAAGTGCCTTGAAATGCATGAAAAACACTTGTAAGGTGTTACACAAATAAAGTTTGATTGATTGAAGTGTTTGGTTCAAGTTGAAGTTCCTCAAAGGAAAAACAACATGGATATGTCTGAGAGAAAAAAAAAAGGTGTAATTTAAAAGTAATTTCACTAATGTCTGCGGTTAGTATTAATGCCTCACAGTAAGAGGGCTCTGAGTTGGATCCTTGATGGGTGGATGGATGGATGGAGTGTATTTCAAGGCATCATTTACACTACTACATCTGTTCTGTATATATCTGCTGTCTATCAAATAGCAAAAAACATTAAACAGTTTTATACCACTTCATCAGAAACGAAATACATGCAGCACTGCGCAAAATGAAACAATGTGTTGCCGTGGTAATTATTATATATGCATATATGTTGTACTTCTGTTCACTTGAATAATGACACGGTTAAAAGCATTCAAACCACTAATGGTGGTGTCTTTTATGCGAGAAAGCATGAGATTAAGTGTTTCTTATAGAGCAGCAAAATGTGAGCCATCACTGAATTGTAAAATACAACGTTGAGCAAGAGAGAGAAGAAATATTCTCCTAGCAAAGGAAAGAGGTATGAGAGGTATATTTCAAATGTGAAAAGAGTTTGCAAATTCAGTATTACTACAATTAATGCTTGCCTCAGCTCCTCTTAATTATGCAGCAGGAGAACTACTGTATAGGATCAAAGTATGCACTATGCAGAATCAATACAAATTCTGCATATCATTATCATGATGCTTGGATTTATAGAGCTACAAAGTATATCCCAGTGCTCCAGAGAAGTACTGCTGTGACAGCAGTTTGTACATACATACTGTATGTATGTTTTAACTACACACAAGCAATACATGCCCACACAAATATACTGATAATATTGAAATGTTACTGAAAAGTTACATTTTATGGTGTTAGCTTACTTTACAGCTGGCATGGTTATGCTTCTGTCACAAACTGTATTTAATCCGCAGGATCCTATGTTGATTAACTGGCAGCAGGTGACATAATGTCAAATTTACAATTCACATTATTCTCAAATCATGCACTTGTATGTACTGGTGTAAAAGGTGCTTTTATCTGTTTTTCTGATCTAAATTAAATATGAGTAGGTTCTTTAGCACGGT
Source organism: Lophius piscatorius (assembly GCA_009660295.1). Classification (NCBI taxonomy): domain Eukaryota; kingdom Metazoa; phylum Chordata; class Actinopteri; order Lophiiformes; family Lophiidae; genus Lophius; species Lophius piscatorius. The sequence goes on along the minus strand of VRLP01000811.1, from coordinate 131,850 downwards.
GCCATGGATTGCCTCTTATCGGCACACACAGTACTACACTCTTCAAACAGCATCCAGTGGCATCACATAAAAGGAAATGTGAGGAGCACAGTAGAATATGGTGTTTCATTCTTGATGCAAAAGTGACCCAAAAAAAAGCAGCGGATAAGGGGAAGAAGTAAAACACAGCAAATGCTGTCGATGCCATTAGGAGGTGAAGATAAAATCATGGAGAAAAAGGGTAACATTTAATGAGAAATGACAAAAGCTTCACAGTGGTTTAACATTTTAAAGAGCAAACTGTTTTAGGCAAGAAAAAACATTATTTTTCCGCAACCTTTGGGACAAGGAATGCACATTGGGATGATGTTTCACTGTGTAGAATGTAGAACTTACACATTGTACGGAAAGGATTTTTTCTTGCGTTGTTCTTGAAGTTAGGTTTACGTTTGTGATGAACTGGTGAACTGTTGAGGGTGTGCTTCTCCCCCAGTGTCGAATGGTTAGATGGATTGATTCATTAATTATTGTCTCTGTGAAAAAATTAATAATTTTTTGCATTCATTTGCAACTTCGAAAATCACTTGATGAAGTTGTGACTAGGTTGTAGCCGAGAATTTATGTTACAACCTGTATAAGCATGGAGAGCTAAGAAATCTGACGTATACAATCTACAAATTAAAGGAGATCGGAGATCTAGATAACAGTCATGCTAGTGACCTAAAGAGACTCCACTTAAGCACTGAATACTAATTTATACTAATATAGTTTTAAGTTCTTTTTTAAATATTAGCATGCTAATGTGGGAGCCACAAAAATATCTGGTGTATTAAGAGACAAAATAATAAAGAACTGTAGATAACCTCTGCATTCTGCATCCAAATTATTTTTTTCATTGTTTTAATTTGTTATTTGTTCATTTGCAGCAACAACTGGGATGTTTGAGATGGGTAATTAATGGTTATGATGAGTGAAGTTCCTAAGAGCTCCGTGGAGAAAGCGGATGAAACATGCAAGTCTTATTCAATGGACGGTGGTGATGGCTTTCCCCTGTTGGTGTGCCTCGGGACTCCGGCAGCATTGGTTGGGGCTCTTCCTGGGCTCTGTGCCAGTTTGTCGTACCTGATGTGGTGCTGTGAGCTTTGCGTCCCGGCTGATCTCATGGCTTGGGACGCCGACTTTCATGGTTGTGGTATTTAGTTAATAATCTTGTTTTATTTTAATTAAGGTGAATGTGTTATTTCCTGTTATACTTTTTAAGTTACAAGAGTTACATATCCTGTCCCTTCTATTTTCTCCTCTTCTCTTGTCTGTCTGTCTGTGTGCGTGGGTATGTCTCCTGATTCCTGCTGTCTCCTTGATTGTTGAAAGCTCTCACCTGACCAGTGTCCTCAGCTGTTTCTAGTTTTATCTGAGTATGTGTCTGCCCTCCTTCCTTCGACAGTTCATTGTGGATTTTGAGTTGGATGACTCTTGGGCCTGCTTTTTAGTGTTCCCAGATTTTCATGTAAGTTGTTTAGAATTGTATATTAGTTAAGTTTTTCTGCGCTGAGTATTTTTTAAAATAACCTGTTTTTTCAAATTTGAATTTTTGCATTGTTTTATGAAATCATATCTTTTGGAAGTTTTTTCTTTTACTTAACTAAAACACTGAACTGCACTTTGCTGGTTCCACCAGCATTTCAGAATAAACACAAAACCACAGACTTAAAACTGGTCAGCTTAATCGCTAGTTGGTTAGATTATTGGTTGCACGAATGTCGGAGGGAGAAGCTTAGCTGTCCGTAAGTCTTCAAATCGCGTCTGCCCTCCCGAACTGTACTTCTCACTTTCCCTTATTTCAGCCACCTGGGGATCACCATCCCCCGTCAGCTAGAAGATGCTAGGCCTCCACTATCAGAGCACCATTGGCACAGCAACTCTGGTTTGTGCATTTACTGTTGGATAGAAGGGGCATTTAGGCTCCCTGCCCCGTCCAAGCAAGAAGCTGAGGAACATCATTAGGTGCGGAGCTCGGACCTCAGGAGGGGGCTCAGATGATGATGCCTCCAGGACGCCTCCCTTTGGAGGTTTTCCAGCACCTCCAATAGGGAAGATAGCCTGGAAAGAGAATGTTATTGTATGAGGAATTTATCCTCCTGGACAATGACCTTTGACCATCTCTGGGGCCTCTGTGTGTCAAATTCAGACATATCTAAAAAAGCAGAGGACCACAATCAACAACACTTCCATTGGTAAACAAAGATAAACACAAAAGATGTTTGGTAAGATGAGATGATGTATATCTCAGTATAAACAAGATAGCATAGATTGATGGTTCTCCCTGTATTTACGTGGGTTCCCTTCCAGCTGCCTGCCACAGTCCAAAAATATGCAATGTCGGTGAATTGATGTGTCTAAATTGCTTGAAGGGTGTACCCCAAATTTCCAAATTTGCCAAATTTCATCTGGTATAAGCTCCAGTCAACACTGATCAGGATTAATTGTAACAAATAATGGATGGATGGATGTATTCAATTTATATTTCTTTAGGTTTGCTGATTAAGTCAGAAAATATAAACACGTAGACACACGTAGGATTGTTTATCCTTGGTGGAAGTATGTGCTTTACCGTGTTCCATTGTAATCATCGTTTCAATTATTGGGTTGCTGGCAAAAACATGTTTTTGGAGGTCACAATGACCTTGACCTGTAGCTATCCAAAATCTAATCAGAACTGATTAGACTTAGTCTCAAAGTCAAAGTGGACATCTATTCCAAATCTTAGGAAATCCCCTCAAGAAAGACGACAGAAAAGATGAATGCCTCCATAGATGGATAGAAAGGGGACATCACCACACTGGTAGAAGTGCACCGAAATACAGCTTTACTACATCCTCTGTTCGTCATCCACCAAAAGTAAATCCTGTGAGTTTATTTTTCTTTGAACGTCATTGAGCCCTCATCTTGTCCTCCTCTCTCTCCCTGTTTGAATCCTTTAAGTAAGTAACTCTCTATCGGTCACACAGAGATAATAATAATAATAATAATAATAGAATCTTTGGCTCTTTTCATTTCTGCATTTCCATTGCTGTCTGTGTCTCTTCTGTAAGCCCCAGATGTACAGTATCTGAATATCACTCCATGGTAAAATAAAGTTATTTGCTGTGTCGAATAACAAAGATTGTCACCATGGATACTCTGCTATCCCGTGAGCACTGAGTGGCCCTTTCAGAGTTCTAAAAGGAGCAATTATCTGATGACATCAAAGACAGGCGATGACAAAAAAAAGGCAAAGCAAGGGAAATGGGCCCAAGCCATTTATTGAACAGCTAGAGATGGGGTCCAGTTTGCCTTATTCAGCCAGAATGAGAAGCTTCAGGCAAGACCTGGGCAGAGAATGACTGTGTTACATAAACATGGTCATTCTGTTTCATATTACTTGGATTTCATGAGACACGATAGAGAGCCCCCTCAGCTTTGTAGTCTATGAACGCAGGCCAGAGAGGGAAGGATAACCGCTGTGTCTGTGTGTGTTGCTTTTTAAGTTGCCTGCCTTTGATGTCATTATATTATAACATATCATATTTTAAAAAATCACAGTAAATGGGAACATGGCATAATAGAGTCAAATCCTTAGGTTCAGATATATTCAGCCAACAACTCTTTTGTTACACGTTCAACATAAATGACATGATTCAGGTTATTACTGCCCAAATGTGTTTTTTCTTAAACTTCCATATGCTATTCGTTTATGCTGTGGATCTAATGATCAATAGTTACATAATGGGGTTGCTCCTCCTCAACGAACAAGCAAGTCCATAAAATGTTTTATTGTCTTTTATTGTCTACCCCCTCACTTTTATTATATTTTGTTATGTCAACTTTTTCAATAATTTTTTTTCTCCTCATTAAACTACACTCCATACCCCATAATAACATGCCATTTTTTTTTAATTATTCAGAAAATCTTTAAAAAAAAACAAAAACTGAAATAACACATTGACATAAGTATTCAGACCTTTGCCATGACACTAACAATTTCACTCTAGGTGCCTCCCGTTCCTCTTGATCAGCTTTGAGATGATTCTAAATCTTGATAGAGTCCATCTTTGGTAAATTCAATTGATTGGACATGATCGAAAGGAACACAACTGTTTATATAAGGTCACACAGCTGACAATGTGCATCAGAGTTAAAACTAAACTATCAGGTTGACGGAACTGCATCAACGGCTCAGATTGTGTCATGGCACACATCTGGGGAAAGCTACAAAAATTGGAGGTTTCTTAGAGTTCAATGCTCTCCATAATTCTTAAATAGAAGAAGTATGGAACAATCAGCACTCTTCATAGAGATGGCTGCCCACCTCAACTGAGCAAATGCAAGAAGAAGGCCTTAGCAAGATATGTGACTAAGAACCTGAAGTTCATTCTGGCTGATATCCCGAGATCCTTTGTGAAGGTGTGTGGAAGATGCAGAAGGTAAACCTTAAAACTCCACCAAACTGGGCTTTATGGCAGGTTGGCCGGACACAAGACTCTACTCATTGAGGGAGAAAAACCTGCTTAGAGTTTGTAGAAAAACACTTAAGGGACTCTCCCACTATGAGTAACAGGTTTATCTGGTCTGATGAGCTGTCCTGTGGAGAGCATTTTCAGCAGCAAGGACTGGGAGATTGTAAGGACTGAGGGAAAGCGGAATGGAGAAAAGAAGAGAGACATCCTTGATGAAAAAACGGAAACTGTATGCCCACCAACAGCCCCAACCAAACCTGGCTGAGTTTGAGATTTGCTAGACACATCATCAACCATGAAGACTGGAGGATGTAATGGCTGCCAAAGACTCTTCAAGTACCCAGTAAAGCGTCTGAATGTCAATGTGATGTTTCCCGTTTTTCTTTTTTGAATAGATTTCCAAAAAATTCTTCAGTTCTGTATTTGGTTTGTTACTATGGAGTAGGGTATGTAGACACACAAACAGTCTGGTTGTGTGGTTCCCCCTCTTCGCTGCAAAACGGCACTGGAAGGTAATGTTGCGTTCTGACTTTTCTCTGTTAACACAGTGTTAACTGTTCAGGAACTTGTGTAACAGCTGCTCTTCTGTGGGTCAGACAACACAGGCTAGCTGCTTCCCACACACAACAATGAGCCTTTGGCATCCATGAACATGACTCTGTACTCATTCAGTAATTTCATGATTTATTTTGTCCTGGTTCTCCATTTTTTACTTTTAATATTTTACCATAGTTCTGTGTTTTACTGTTTTCCACGTTTGAACAAATTCTAATGCATCTGAATTTATTCATAGTCATGGTGAATTTGCATTAAATTTGGCCACAATTCATCAATGTATTTTAGAATAGTATATTATTGTATTATTTATTTTGTCAAACTTGGACTTACAGGATGCCAAATAAGTCACTTTGTGAATACATTGTAATGTAATTGCACTCTCACCAGTAAAATAATAATAGACATAGACTGAACTCTCCTATACATCATGTTAAATTGTTCCATTGAATATAGGAAATTAAACTTAATTGTGGGACATCATTTCTCAATTTAGCTTTCATCGAAAGCAGTCCTGTGTTGAGGACTGTTCAGTCTCCATTGTTTCATACTGCAAAAGTACATTACAACATACTTTCACCATTATAATGGGCCCCGACTGAATTACAAGAGCCTTAGGGTGAATCAGCATTGAATGTTGCTGACATTTTAATTTTAGCATTAGGAAATTGATTGCATTGTTGCTCTCTAAGAGCTAGGCTGCCATTTTAATATCCCAGGAGTTGAAAACTGCAATCCCATTGCCAGAAGAGTTCTCCAGTAACTGAATCATTTTGCACATATGAAAAAATGCATTGGAAAAGGACTCAGAGGCACTGGTGCAGTGAATAATTGATAATTGATTTTTCTTTTCAGGACCCAGATAGAAATATGGCATGGAAGGACAATGCAAGGTAAAATGTGGGAGGTAGAAGCTCAAGTCAAGAGTCACATGATTTTTCCAGAGATTCCCTATTGGAATGTGAGCGCACCAAGAACTTTAGCATACATACTTTATTTGAAGTATGCTCTCTTCCTGAAATAACATGGTGAACTTTCTCTTTGCAAGCAACTCTTTGGTGGTTGTGAAGATAATGTCTCTTTGTTGATAAGAAAGGAAAGCACTGAGGCAACATCTTTCTGAAAGTAAGGGTGGATGTTTGCTAGGTTAAAGTGCAAAACATGATTCAGATCCCCTTTAGAACATACATGGTCTATATTTGTCTGCCTATTCAGTAGAGAATATGCAATGTGTGGAGTCTTGGACATCAAGGTTTACAGCATTGCTTTTAAAAAGATCTCTGGTGATAAATGTAGAATAATAAACGGATCCATAAAGTAAAAACGGATCCGTAAAGTAAAAATCTGGATATGATTGGCATAATGGAGTAGACTTTAAATGAAATGAGCAGTGGCTCATTTTCTCCCTGTGTTTCAGTAAAAAGACATATATTTTGATCTGTTGATGTATAATATTTGTAGTTTGATATATGTATTGTTGCATAAGCCAAGTGCATTTTGAGGTCTTCCACTGAGCAGAATGATATTGGGCACATAAATCAGCAGGCTTGGGTATCTATAAGTGGTCACATTCTGTAAAGTCTGAATTTTTTAGGGTCAGCCATATACTGGGGGACAGTATAAGAGCAGTAACTACGACTGCTACATTTTATGAGATAAGGCAAGGTAATAATTGTTGGCATTGGTAAAGTTTAGTACTAAATTACCAGAGGGTGTCCAGAGATTTTGAGAGAGGGTTTGCAGTTTGGGAATCAGAAGATGGTTCTGTTACTCTCATCACAATGCGTCAGCCCGCTGGAAGGAATGCACTGAAATTCACGTTTCTGAGCTATTTGAAAAAGTTTTGATCCAACAGATATAATTCACAGATCAAACAATCCATGAGAGAACATGTGAATAGAATATGTATTAAATATTTAAAAACTAGGGATTGTTTAATACATTTCTTAGCTCATGAACAAAATCAGTTGGTTTTGATTTTATAACGCAGTAGGTGTACATACAAGTTAGAGGGAAATAACAATATTGAAAAGTTAAGCAGCCATGGTCATTTATAATAGTGGAAACATAATTCAACAACAAATTCCAGTTGTGTTTATTCTTTTCTCATAGTTTATTTGATTACAGAATGAAGCATTTTAATTCAGTGCCCCATAATTTAAATATTTTCTCAAAGGAAAGTTCTGGACTGTTTTGCTTGATACCCAAGCAAAACAGTCCATTAAACACTGCTCACACATTGTCCCTTTTTATCTGAAATATTTTTTGTCCTTCTCATAATGACATCATATCTCAAACAGTTGTATAAAACTAATTTGTTTACACAACAATCGAGGATTCAACAACATCAAAAGTAAATGAGGCATCAGGAGATAAGCTTATGGTCGCAGTGTGCGTACAGAGAAGAGTTATATCTGACAACGTACGTTCAGTTTAGTTGGCCTTGACTTCAGGACTGACAGGCTTGAATTCTGTTCAGAGGTCCAGCTTGTCTTTGAGCTTGAGATCTGGAGATGGAGACTAGCAGACTCCTGACTCTTGACATTGTTCTTGCTGTGGAATATTAGACAGGTAGTGGACATTTGAAGGACAAACCTTGTGCAGCCAACAGATGATGGTCCTGATCAGGATGTCTGTCAGTAGAAGCTAAGAAGGGGAACAAACTAGATTGAGAGGATTGAAAGTAAGATGAGATTTATTGTTCCCAGACAGCAATGCTATATCCCCAAAAACCTCACAATCCCATGTGTTATACAAGCAACCCCCTGATTGAACTCCTGAAATTAAATGTAAAGTTAAGTCAGAAAACCAGTGTTTTCCCCTTAAAAAAAAAAAAAAAAAGCTCCTGCTTGCAAGTATAATAAGCGTCTTCTTCTTCTTCTTCTTCTTCCCTTCAGGGGTTTCCACAGCGGATCAACTTTTTCCATCTCAAATTGTCCGTTGTATCTTCCATTGTCACACTACCCAACTGCGTGTCCTGTCCCACCACTACCAGAAAGCTCCTTATTTGTCTTCCCCGAAACCAATGAGCTCCATCTCCAGCATCCTTCTATCAATATAACCACCATCCCCGCTTTTCACGCATCCATAGAAAATCTTAACATCTTCAGCTTTGCCACCTGTGTTTTGGTCAGTGCCGCTATCCCTCAATCATACAGCACATCATTACCATCTTATAAACCTTTTACTTCACTCTTGGTGCTACTCTTCTGTCACAGATAAGTATTGACACTCTTATTCATCCACTCCACAGTGCCTGCACTCGCTCCTTCGCCTCTTTTCCATATTCCCTATTGATTTCAAAAGTTGATCCCAAGTAGTTAAACTCCTGCACCTTCTTCACCTCTACTCCTTGCATCCTTGCGGTTCCACCAGCCTCCCTTTCATTCACACACATATATTCTGTCTTTCTGCGACAGACCTTCACTCTTTTTTCTCTCCGGCGCATACCTCCACCTCTCCAGGTTTTCTTCATCCTGCTCCCGGCTATCAATAGGGATAACAAGGGTGACTTCGAACATCATAGTCTATGGAGACTACTGTCTGACCTCATCTGTCTGTCTGTCCATCACCATAACAGATAAGAAGGGGCTCAGAGCCAGTTCCTTGATGCAGTCCCACCTCCACCCTGAACCCATCCCTGACTCCGTAGCACACCTCACTGCTGTCATGCTTCTCTAATACATATCCTATACCATTCTCACATACTTCTATGCCTCTACAGACTTACTCATAAAATACCACAAGTCGTCCTTCAGCACTCTGCCGTACGCTCTCTCTGAATGCACAAAGGCAAAATGCAACTCCTTCTTCTTCTCTTACTACTGTCCTTCTCTGTCCTTCTCCATCAGCACTCTCAAAGCAAACATCATATGTGTGTGCTCTTTCTAGGATTGAAACCATACTGCTACTAATAAATTGTCACCTCCTTTGTTTCACTGTCATAGATGCCGGTGGAAAATATGCCACTGATCGAAGAAAAAGAAGCTTTAGGGGAAGGTGAAACATGTCCGTAAACAGTGAGAGATGAAAAAGGTGTGGTTCTGTGTGGGGCTTTGAGTAGGAACTTTAATTTATGCCACACTGCCGGCATCTATGACACCTACAAGACAGAACTCTTTGAGACGACTCATATACACCAAGTTTGGACAATCTCGGACCAACGATTGGAGAAATAATGGCCTAAAAACTTCTGGAGATAAAGCTCCCCCTTCTGTCGGAAATATTTAACCTTTCCCAAAATTAATCCAGTTCTTCATCATACTACGGTCTCTGAGAATGAGACATTTGAAGATGATCCATTTGAAGATGATCCATTTGGAGATGATCCATGAAATAGTTTTTGAGTTATCACATTAACATGAAGGATCTGCAGACGCAGAGCCAAAACTAATTGGTGTAACTTTGAGTAGTCAACTTGCAGTGGGACTTTGTTTCTGGAATTCTGGGATTTTGTCTCTGTGGAGTGAAATTAAGGGGTGGATAAAATGAACCAAAAGGAACACATTTCTTATCAGGCTTATATCATCATTATATCTTCTTTACAATATCTATCTATTATATCTCCATGGTGAACAGTGTATTACAAAGTGTATACAGTGTGTTATATCTTTTATCTTATCCTCTAACTGGTTTATTTTATATCTAATATATCTTTTATATGTCATCATTGTTATCTTTAAACTTGGTTCTTTCTCGGCTTGCTCTGGATTATATTTTTCAGAAATTATCAACTGCTTCATTCCCTTTTCAATATTTTTCCAGCCGGCTGGATTCAAACTTAATAGTCACTCCTTTGAGAGACAAAGAATCAATGTTAAGTTTTTCCGTTTTCTTTCTTCTTTTCTGTATTTTCCCCATTTCGCTCCTTCTTTTCCTGCTTCTCCTTCACTTGCCTCTTCCTACTCCCTCACTCTTAATAACCTAATTTGCTGATATATAAATAAAGAGAGAGAGAGAGAAAGCAAGAGAGAAATTTTATACTCTGCATGTCTCTGATAATTTTTTTTATCTTTCCAAAAACTTTAATTCAACCTGGTTTCCTTGCCCGAATCCATGTCTGATTAAGATTAATGCCTAGGATCTCCTCCATTTTCCAGTTACAGAAATATCATGGCATACTCTTTTAAAATGACTATGTTGTATATAATGAAGCACTGAATGCGCTGCAAGTGGACAAATGTTGTGCGCTAATCCTCTGGTTATTTGATGTTTAATCCAAAGCTTGTTCATGTATGAGGCTCTCTTTCATACGATTCGGAGTACATGTAGTTACACACATGCATATATGCAACCATCCGCTACAGCTTCATCCAGAACCCTGCTGTGCGTTAACCTCCATGTACACAAAAATATTCCATCACCTTCCACTTTCCATTCCTTTTCGTAAATGTAAATGTACAATAAGATTGTTCTGTCTTAAATGGATCATTATCTATATTTAAGAATTATATTTGCATTTTACAGCTTTAGAGTTACCTTTGGCCATCTGACAAAAGCACATATGAGAGAAAATCCTTCGACAATGAGTAACAGCATTTATAGATGTATTTTAGTCAGGAAGAAGTTTGAGCACATACAGAAATATAAAGGTAAGTACTATGGCAACTCTGAAAACTTTATATTCACATAGGAGTACACCTTTAGATCTCAGTGTGAAAAACGTTTTATATAACTGTGAAGGGAAATGATGCATGTGTAAAGGAGAAATGGAGTTCGACCACGGAAAGAAAGCCCTCAGAGAAGTGTCACTGAATGTTCTCTTCATTTGAACTATGTTGTAGAAAAATACATCCAAGTCCAATTTAGAGATTTGCTGTGGTGTTGTGATTTTATTAATTATGCCGGCACATTGGTGAACTGACAGATACAGAGAAGGATCTGGGTCTGTGAGTCGACTCAGAGCAAATGAAACATGAGTTTTTATACAGTTAAGCAAGGTTCTGATCAAAGAGTATGTAAAGAAACGATCTATGGCTCAAGGGTGACAACAGAATGAAGTGTTATTTGGTAATAACATGGGTTGTAGAAGCAAAAGGGCACAAATGGTGTTGTGTGGTGACCACATGGGATGCAGATACAAACCAGTAGGGGACTGAGGATAAACTGTATGGGGGTAGATCAGTAGGGGGCTGAGAAGGACTGCTGAGAGCAGATCCCGGACCCTGAATTGGAGAGAGTATCATACCAAAATGTTTATCCCTTCTTCAAGTACATGCAGTTGTTGACTATTTCACATCTTTATATTTTCATGCATAGAAGCACATTCATAATTCATATCATGCACTGTTTATCCTCTACTTCACATTGTACTCCCTCCCAAATTTTAAGGAGAAAATCTTTCAGTCAATTTCTTTACAATCTCTGACTCTTTACAATCATGCCTAAAGTTTGAAAGTGAATTTTTACCTGACGGAAAATCACCTATAAGTATAATATATATAATATATATATATTATATATATATATAGACTGATATATAATATCAGTCAGAAGAGGTTTCATTAAAAACAGACAAGTATTTAATTGACAAAAGGAAGATGAGAAAGGTGAAGTTTTTGGTGAAAAGACCCCATAATATCATCAATCTATTTTAAGGGGGTGCGATGAACACTTGGAATAAAGTCGCTGATGAAATCCAGATGCTGGTGGTGGTGATGCTGGTGGTGGTGTTCATGTTGAAGGGATGAGGAGAATGGCTGAGATCTGGATGGATGTGACGAGACGCTGGCTTCTATTGAGCTCAACCCTGACTGCTTGAGTGATAAATGATTTTCATTAAAAGGGTTGAGGAGATACAGGAATTGGTTCCATCAGTCTCATTGCCATCGCATTATGCAAACACTGTTAAATATTATTTTTACATGAAAAACGGACAATTTTAGTCAACTTGACTCTGACTTTGTCTCTGCATAGAAGAAGAGCAGTAGCAGAACTACTAACTATATACCATATATAGGTACTAACTGCTTTACCTTGTGCCTCACCCCTCGTTTTACTAATTCCAATTAGATTCGGAAAAATACGTTTAATAGGAAAGAAAATGCTGCATGTAAACACCCCTTACCGAATGGAAAAAACCTTTCCAAAATAGATTTCATGAGGTAGTCCAAATCCTTTCGTAAAGCCTTTCCGATTGCCAGTTGCTGCATGTAAACGCTGTATTTCTGTTGCTTTCTGTTTGAGTTGTATCTGCACATGCACAGCATCATGACGTAATGCTCGGCTAAGTTTTTTCAGCGCCGCGACGCATTTTAAATACGGCGACTTCCAAACACTACCGGTCTGAATGGAAGAGTGATTTATTCATTGCAAGTTTGAAATATTTTAACATATTTGGCGATTAGATGGGCGAAAAAGTCACTTCCTTGCACGCCCTCTTTGTCGTATTATTCATCTGGGCGCTTGTTGGCGGTCGGCGCCCAGGTCACCAAAGCATTATCGCCACCTTATGAACCGGAATGTGGATCGATGATCTGATTCCATGTCTGAAAGTGTTTCCGATCAGGTGATTCGATGCATGTTATCATCGGGTCGGAAAAGATCACAAGACATGTACACATGCGACTGACGTTGCAATTCGGAAATGTTTAATTCGGAAAGGAGAAAAGTGTCCCATGTAAACCAACCTAATCTTAAAGCTTCTAAGACTCCACTTTATATACAAATGGATGTGTTCTGGAACAACTGCGAACCCTTCCAGAAATGGACAACCTTCCAAAACTCCACCGGGACCACACAAAAGGCTCACTCAGAGCACCATAAAAGTTCCAAAGACAGTAACCAAGAAACTTAAGGCCTCTCTCGCCTAAATAAAGATCAGTGTTCACCGCTCTACCATTCAAGAGACGTTGCACAAATTTGCATCTTTGGGAGGGAAAAGCCGCTGCTAAAACCGAATAACATTTAGGCTTGTCTGAATTTTGCCACAACCCACCCTGATGACCGTCAGACCTTTAGGAGAATTTTCTGTTGACCGATCAGTCAAAATCTGAACCATTTGGAAGACAGGGATTACATTCAGTTTAAAGCAAACAAAATAATTATACTTATGATCAAACTTTACTACTTCAGGGCGGAGACGAATGACTGGTCAAAATTAATGAAAACATATACCAAAAAATCTGAAGAAGAATGTCAAGTCATCAGTTTCTGAGTTGACGCTCAAGCACAAGTGGGAAATGCAGAAAGACACTGATTCCAAGCCGAAGAGTAATTTCACCTCTGAAAGTGGAGATTTGGAAGCCATTGGGATGCTGCAGTGAGATCTTAAAAGAACAGTTCATGCTCTCCAACCCTCTAATGTCAAACACTCATCTTCACTTATTCTTATTCTTATTCTAAGTGTTAGATTTCAGACAGACAAGTACGTGTTCACACAAAAATTTTATTTTGTGTGTGTTTATCCAGTTTGCCATTGTTCTGATATATTTTAATATTTGAAACAAACAAAAATAACAGGAAAAGGTCTGATGCCTCTTCTCAGATATGCATCCATCAACAATTTTAATTTTCCATCACAACTTCTCTCTGACCAACTTCCTTCAAAGAAATGCTCATATGATGGGTTAGGATAGAATTTCATTAGTTTTATGTAAATTAAAAAGTGTACAAAAAAAAACCCATTTAGAAATGTTAAGTGTGCAATTTTGCTTTTATATCGCATATGCACATAGTGTGCAACGTATGTTTTGAATATATAGTACCTCACACCCACACAAAGAGTAATCAACATGTAGAAATGATCATCTGTAAGCAAGACCCAAACAATACACAACACATGAACTGCATATCTTCAATCATTCCCTCATTGTCCCTCACTTTACCCCCATCCACCATCACCCAGTTTCTTCATCTCCTGGCATATCCCCCACGAGAATAGTTCCTAACAATTCTTTCGTCTCATCCATGACTCTGTCATCTCGTCCTTTTTTCTCTCATCCGTAATCTTGGATTACTTTTATATTCTTGGCTCCCGTTGCTTGTCACATTGTATCTTCTCTGCTTTTCCTTGCCAGAACAGGAAAAGAGAGGGGGAAGAGGAGGAGATCAAATGCTCACATTGAGTTTCTCTCAAAAATAGTCAATGGCTGTTACATAAAGATATATAGAACCCATCCAGAAATAGAGACATAAGGTATGCTGCCATTTAATATATGTTCCCCTCAAAGACCTGATCTCAAATACTTCAAAAGACCATAGCAAGTACGCCCTACATTGGTATAATCTAAGTATTTTAAAAGTCCTCTCTTACTGAATACCCATCATTGTAATGCATGGAGCTTTTTTTACCTGAAATCAACTGATTCAAATTAAAACATAATTATGCGTGTGTGTGAGTGTGTGTGTGAGTGTGTGTGTGTGTGTGTGTGTGTGTGTGTGTGTGTGTGTGTGTGTGTGTGTGTAGAACAGTGATATAACACGTGACACATTCCCGTTTTTTTTTTTTTTTAATCAGCAGATAATGCTGGCTTGGATCTCTTCATATGTGGATTATCGTGTACACAATGAGAGGTTTTCATACACTGCAAAAATATGATTTCTAGAGTGTTAAAAGCCTGCGATTCATTAGTAAGGTAATATTATGTTTAGAGAAAATATTTATCCTTATCGTCAAAAGATATTCCAGCTCACCTTTAATAAGTCTATCTTAAATAACTGAGTTCATAGCTTACTATACGCACCAGTGCTTAAATTACCACGTCCACTGGCAGATGTTTCTACCCAGTATAAGAACATTTTGCAGCATATATGGAGGTTTGATTTTTCTCAGTTCAGGAACGCTCATAAGAATTAGACTTAAATGGTTTTGTCTTTCTTTCTTTCTTTCTGGATGATGCTGAAATTTCCATTTGATGCAGTGACAGCAAACTGGTTCCATAACCTGATGAAGATCTGGTAAAGTCAATAAGAGACCTTTGACTTTTTCACATGCAATGTTTTACCTTTCAAGAACAAACTTCTATGATAGCTACATCACTAAATATTAAAAGGCATTGAATGAAGTTTGAGAATCAAGCTTTGCTACAAGGAAAGAAGTTCCTAGGTGACTATACTATTTGTTTGTTCACAGAAGACAGCAAGGTATGAACTTTTAAAGGACTTCAGGAAATCAGATCATGTCAAATTGTCTTTAAAATCTCTACCAGTTTGACCTCTTTCTGAATAAAACCATATTATTTCAAACCCATTGTTCTATATCAGTTTTCATACATTTTAAGTTTCACTGCTGCTCTGTTACTCCTGATAACCATGTTAAAAGTGATTAACTAGTACACCATTATTTCAAAGCTCACTCAAAGTTCAAGCTCAACTGATTATTGAGTCCCGCCAGTCCTGCCAAAATCAGATGGGAATGAGTGGAAGAAAATAGATGCAGAGAGGCTGGAAAAAACAGAGAATAGTAGGGGAGAGAGGGATATAAAGATAGATAGATAGAAAGATAGTTATATAAATATATATAGATGAAGTTATATAAAAAAATAAATATAAAAATAAATATATAAAGTTATTTTCAAATAAGCAGCTCAGGCGGAGCCAATAGGTTGACAAGTTTGATCAAGTAAAGTCTTTGGTCTAAAATTGTGGTTTTATTTTAAGCTGACTGTAATGTGATGACAGATTGCATCAATGGCAACATATTTAATTTTAGCTACCTCATTCTCGTCTTTTTTCTTTCACTGCTGTCATTGGTTCTTCATTGTTGATGTGGATCTTATTGTGCCTTTGTGTGTACTTTTAGAAATGTACTGCAGATTCTTCAAGTCATGGAAGTCGCACAGTATGTTTTTTCCAGCCACATTATAGATGCGCAAATGGATTGAAATCTGGGAAATTTGAACACCTTTAACTCAATTTACCGTTCCTCAAATCCTTCCTAAACTATTATCCTGCTGAAAGAGACCACTGTCATATAAGAGTACCATCTCCATTAAAGAGTGTACTTTTGTGTATTGTAACCATTTTTAAGTCGGTGGTTAGTGTAAGAATAACGAACACATGAATGACAGGACCCCGTGTTTTCACACTGCCAGCCCAGATTCCTTCCGTAGTTCATTCTGGTGTAATCTCTTCCCAAGGTGAGTACACACACAGATGTGGGCACTCTGATCAGTCTGTGGTGACACAGACCCATACACAGCAAGCTGGGATGCACTGTGTGTTCTGGCATCTTTCTATTTGAACCAACATTAACAATTTGATTAATTTGTGCTTCAGTGGCTCGTCTGCCCTCGCCACCCGACACCTCGGGTGGCGAGGGCATCTGTGGCTACGTGTTTTGGTCAGATATATGGTCATCTATTCAGCCTTGTACAAGGACAGCTTTCCCACTGAATATGTTTAATAACTTCAGAATTCCACAAGGATCCAGCTGTACTATGTAAGACTCAAGTTTATAAGACTTTTAAGTCTTATAAACTTCTGCCTTCCCTCTTGCTGCTACTCTTGGCACTGGTACTGGAAGTATACTGGCTTGTAGCCCCTTTGTGGCTGGGTTCTAATCCAACTCTATATTTAATGTTGATTCCATCGCTTCAACATTCATGATGAGATTCTGGATTGACTTTACATGGCTAAACATGGCTACAAATGTGTGTGCACATGCTTTAATAAATGTGATAATTGTTTGGGTATAATGCTGATTGGCACCTTTAGAGCTGAGATATACATACTCCCACCATATATGCAGATAATTGTCTGTTTCAAATGCCCATATACTTTCCTGAGAATTTTATGTTAGAATATATCCAGTGAAGAGTCAAACATTTTGAGTAAATGACACAGTTAGAAGATTGTGTGGTGATGTACCCAGTAATTAGAAATGAATATAAGCAGAAGCAGTAATGTCTTTGGCGGTGGTCTGTGAGGGCAATAAATACCACACAACATGTGGACTGAGAGTTTTTTTTCCAAAAGAATGTCTTTTTTGGTATGGTTATGCCTCATTTTAATTATAGGTCCAGGGGGGGGCACTACAAGATCTCTCCCTCTGCTTCTCTACCTAAATTTTCCAACCCCGAGCAGCTTGCATAGCACCATTACAGAGGAAATGTGAACGGGGAACAAGCACTCGTTCTTGTGAGTTCCGTCCAGTTCACCCTGCTAAAATCAACTCGACGGGTCAAAGACGACTGCCGGCTCTGGAGTGTTCGCTCACCAGGAGGACAGATGGCCCACAATCTCGGGGAGGGGTTCAATCCATGAGCATAATTAAGCTCTCAGAGAATGTGCAAAAATGAAGATGAAATAAGTGCAGGAAAAAGGCTCCACTCCTATCTCTGAGGTTTTGCTTCAGGGAGCCTTTGGTGAGGATGACACCCGCCATTTTATGAAAGAGAACCAGAGGGCATTAATGATGTTATTGTTATGTTTTTTGTATTTATGTGTGTGAGAGTGTGTTGCTAGTTCAGTAGGTGGCTGATTATGCAGGATCCCCATGCCACCATAAATTAGTTTGAAAACTCACTCTACGATTTTGAGAATCATTTCTGCTCTGCAATCTTAACTGTAGAACTTTCGCCACAGGACTATAACAAGTTATATTTATCAAACCAATCGCAATTCACATATATAATAAAACCTAACATTAAAAAAAAGAAAAAGTATTTTACACGCTGCGCCTTCTAAAAAAAAGAAAAAGAAAGGTTGAGGCTCTTTCTTTCTTTTTTTTCACTCTTTATTACTTTACTTCTTTCATCTAAAATGTACTGTCTGACATCAGCGCTGTGTACCTGCCAGAGTTTTAGGAATACATCTGTGTGTGTGTGTGTGTGTTTGTGTGTGTGTCTGTGTGTGTGTGTGTGTGTTTGAGGCCAAAAAATATACTCATATGTTCATTTTTTTACATTCACTTTTTTGGGGATTTGCTACCAACCCTCATTATTCAAATCTCAGGACCTTACATGTTATGTCAGCACTTTGTATCAATATTTATTACTGCTTTAAATTAAAAGGAAAAGCTTCACAGTAACAGCCTTGAGGAAAGTGCTATCCTTAATATCCAATTACTTCCCCTAGTTATCATTTTGTGTGTGTCATCGAGTTTTAGTCAGGAGGGGAAACCAATTTCAAAATGGAAAGAGGCCTTGACGGATTTGTTGATGGTAGGTGCGTGAGTTGTGCAAAATGCAGCTGTGTGTGTGTGTGCGTGCGAGCTCGTGCATTGTTCACTGCAGTCTTTATCAGGGATTCTCGGTGAGATGGTGGTCGACTGAACCAGCGACTCCTTCAGCAGTCTGGATGGTTGGTGTGATTGTGATCAATAACCAACCAACCCATGGCCTAGGTGTCACTGGAGGATTTTCTGTGACTGATGAACTCAGTGCAGATGTGCATGCATATTGGAGGTCATACTGTGGCAGTGGCCATGGTGGTGGACAGGATGGGGATTTGGGATCGGACAGAACTGTTAAGATCATTCTTCTGTGACAAGCCACTGGTTATCATCCCCTCTGCTCTCAAAGTGAACTCATTGCACTCTTATTTCACACTTGAGGGAAGATTGAAAAGTGGAGAGAAAAGGGAGGAGTGGAGGAGTGAAGTAGAAGTGAGAGAAGATAAAAAAAATGGGCAGGATAGGATGGAGTAGAGAAGGGAGGGTCATGAGGGGTCACAGGCGAGCAAATGAAAAAAATCTGAGATCTGAGGAGAGTGAACAGGCTTCCAAATAGTTCAACTTTCAACTCATCAGTGCATAGAACATTCTCCCAAAAGCTTTGAGGGTCATCAAGATGTGTTCTGGCAAAATTCGGATGGATGAGCCTTAATGTTCTTCTGGGATAACATTAGCTGTCTTTCAAATACTGGAACCATAACACTGACTATTATTGAGGTGAAAGAGGCCTCAATAGGCCTCCTCATATGTTTTCTTTGGACCTTTTCTGTCTTTGTGAATGAGCCCTTTTAATCTAATTAGTACTTTTCTGGTCTGTACCCAACAATTTTCATGATTTTTGTGGAAAATCGGTTCAGTGTTTGCACTTACATTCCATGACATGCTACATGTCTTTGGGTTGTGGGAGGAAGCCAGAGTACCCGAAGAGAACCCAAGCAGGCAGGTGGAGAACATACAATCTCTGCACAGAAAGGCCCGCAGAGTATTTTGTTGGCCCTGTGATGGGCCAGCTGGTCGTTTCGGGTATACCCTACCTCTCGCCCAATTTCAGCTGGGACATCTCGAGCCTGAAGAGCATAATGGATTATGAATGAATGAATGGTTCAGTGTTCGGTCATTAAATAAACACCACATGGCTTGTATTGTGCAAGCCCCGTTTTGTAGTAGTGTGTGTTCTGACACCTTTCTATCAGAACTATTTGACAGAAATTTTTGATTTGTGCTTCGTTATCCCTTCTTTGGGATTATAAAAAAAAACAGATGAGCCTTCACTTCCTAATCAATTAGCCTTTGGCACCCTTAACCCTGTTGCTATTTGTCAAGTTGTCCAACCACCTTTGGTGGGAACTAACCGCTGCAGTTTGGAAGCACCCAACAAGACCTGCAGTTCCAGAGATGCTCTGAACCAGTCATCTAGCCATCCCAGGTTGGGGCTTGTCGAGATTGCTCAGATTTTTATGATTGTCAATTTTTCCTGCTTCCAGCACAACAAATTGGAGGAAAATGTTCACCTACTGTCTAATATATTCCAGTCACCCACCCATGTTATTTAAACTTCAATTGTCAGTGGTCGTTATTTTCTGGTTTGTGTCAAAAGCCAATTTCCTCTCGCTTTTCTGACAAAGAGGTTTGAATACTATTGCTATCCAGCTTTCATATGATAAGACAGCTAGATGGGCTTTAGGGTTAGCGGGATCTTAGCGTGTCAGCAGTGTTACAGCCTTCATAAGTTTAATATAGTTTTTATTGCAAAATGAGCCAATATTTGTTACCCTTGGGTGGCCTCCTTTACAAAAATCTTTTTGATTCCCTTAATATTTGCCTGCTTTAAGTGCTCCTGCTGTCTGTAGTATAGATAGGGCAACAGGTGTGGAACGTCATAGTTGTTATTGTGTGCAAACAGTCTATAGTGTCATCTTTAACCTTTTCCTTTTTCTTAGTAATATAGAAGACTTTGATTTAGCGAGCTATAACACAAGATGTTCTTTTCCAAATTAAGCTCTTTTTAAAAGAGAGAGGAAGGGGCAATGGGAGAAAGAGAGATATGGAAAGAGTGTCTGTGTTTTCATTTCCCCCCCCAAAAAAAAAACTGAAAAAGGGACTCCAAGCTTCAAATGGCAATGCAATGGGAGCATTTTATGAAAAGTCTTCTGTGACTCAAGAGCACCCACTCTGCTCTTTGCTGCTTTTCACTGTGATTTATTTCAGGATAGACTGGCAGCACTCAATTTGATCAACTGAATCTTAACCCAAACAAACCAAATCAAAAGAAAGAAAACTTATCTATTTTTGATGAGTTTTAAACTACATCATCTACAAATAAAAGATTACTTCCCACACCCCTTGGACCAGGAGAATGACTATGAAAGTCAAGTCGTTGAGTCGTTGAGAAAAACAGAACATTTACACAGACATGCAGATCGACAGAGATGCACGTTTCCCTCAGCAGATGTTTTAGTATCCCTCAGCAGATGTTTTACAAAATATTATTTAAATATAGATATACAAAATATATATTTTGTAAAACAGAGAGAGTGACTGCATCAAGCTTCAAATGGCAGGGTCAAGTCTTTGATGCAATCTTATCATGAAAATACTTTTCTATCTGTAACTAATGTGTTTCTGATCTTCCTCCTGCCTTTTGTGAGAGAATTTAAATTAGTATGCTAAAAATAAAAAAACCCTACAGATTCAGCATTTAAAGCGCATAAAGTACATTTAATGCAGCGCATTTAAATATTTTCCTATTTTGCCTCAGGCATAAGAATTATGAGGAAGATAATCTATGGAGGGTTAGTGACTGGTAAGAAACGGAGATTTGCTTTACCATTTGTAAAATTGTTTGTGGCTGATCATTTTTCGTAAAACCAAAAGAAAAACATCACAGAATCCCAGTTAATTTAATGACACTGTGACTGACAAGTAGAAAAAGGACTCATCTGCAACGGTAAATTTTCCACTATATGAACGTCACAGCCAATAGTGATGAACTTAGATTCAATAGAAACAGAAAAACACTAACATACAGTTTTATAAAATCAAAGAGGACAATCATTTTTCGGAAATAAAGTAACTTTATAAATATATTTTTTGTTTGCAGTGTGGTTGAAGGCAGATAGGAAACTCAGAAGCTAACACCACAAAAGAAAGTTGTTAACCAAACAAGGGTTGAAAGAGATTAAAATAACTTTTTAGATATATAAATATTTGAAGATTATGATAAGATACAAGATATATATTGAATGGTACAAAACAAAATGATTGAGAAGTTAAAAAAGTTAAAAATACCACTCAATAAACACAGAAAGAAGAATGAAGTTGTTGTGTGATCAAAAGGTATAATCTAAATAGAGAATAAAATTGGACCTAAAATTGAACTTCGTGGTACACCACGGATAACGTAATTATGGGATTGTTAGTAATTACTAATGGGGAAAATGAATGTTCTGTTGAAAAGATAAGATTCAAACTAACCAAATGTGGTATCCTTGATGCCAATCCATGTTTTGTGGCAGTCAAATCCAATAGAACGGTCCACTCTCCCCAACATCAGTTGCTAAATACAGATCTGGGTCATCTTCAGGATAGCAGTGTCCATACTATCTGAAGATCAAAAACCACACTGACACTTCTCAAAGATGCTGCCAAGCCACACAAAAGCAGAAATTTGGGTTGAAACCACTTTCTCTAAAACTTTTCATGGGAAAAAGAAGTTTAGAATTTGACTGTTAAGAACAGATGGGTCCAGGTTAGAGTTCTGTAAAAGAGGTGTGTTTAAAAATGTGATGGAAAAATGTTTCCTGATCTTCTACTATTAATAAAAAATAAAATACTGGGCACAACCATGTCAAAAGCATTTTTGCGGAATTAGATGGGAAGTGTGTGTTTGTGTGTGTATATGTGTGTTCCTTCTTTCACAATACCTGGTACTACCCCTCAATGTGTGATTTATGAACGATATTAAGTTGAGAATGATGAGAAATCAGAGGTGTAATTTACCTTGTCAAAGTGTGCTGGACTTTTTTAGTACTGATTGATTACTAGATGGCAGTCAGGGGCCTGGAACTAATAAACAGCTTTGATCATTACGAATTGCCCTCAAGAGGTAGGCTGTAAATCTGCAGAGTACAACAGCGGGGTAAAAATCCAGCATTCTGTAGTAGTGTAACATTTACCAACAGTGGACGTGTGTAATTTAAAGGTCGTCAAAACACAGAACATAGGTAATCACAGCATCTCAGTGTTTAAGCATGTGCGCTTGAAATGTAGTTACAAATTGAGATTTAATAGTTTGGCTGGGAGATGTGTCAGAATCAAGAAATATTAAATTAGTTACAACTTTGGTTAAATGTCATCACTCTTTAAGGTCAATCTGCAGTTATTTAAAAAGGCATTTGTATTTGTGAGGTTATGGTTAATGTAGGTATGACACAATAGGCAGAAAATGTAATGCAGATGCAAATAAGCAAATTATGTGTAGTAGATACAAGAGAAGTAAAAACTACAAACTGAAATTCAACAAAGTCTATGCTGCAATCCCTGCCAGCAAGGTTATATCCCCGAAAGTAAAGTAAAGTCCCCCAATCCATTATGTTGTACAAGCAATCCCCCTGAATGAACGATTGATTGTCGCAGTGTTTTTCATTAAAATAGAACTGAAACTGAACTATTAAAGTAAAATATGATATAGTCATGCTTTATCTCTTTGAGTTTGTTTATATTCATCAAATTTGGACTAAATCGTATCAACGGTTAAGAGTCGGAAACTTTTGAGGACGAAGCTCCCCCTGGTTTAGGAAATATACAACCGACCTCCCCCCAAATTATTCCAGTTCGTCCTCGCAATAAAGCCTATGTTGAAATAATGCTGGAAAATGATCCATGAAAGAATTTTTGAGTTATCCCGTTGACAGCGGTCTATGCGGTGGATGCAGCGCGAAGACGATTTCCTAATACCCCCGACTTCTCAGGGATATAATAAGCACTCCTAAGCATGATCGTTTGCTGTTTGCAATTTACGGCAGTAAACTGCATTTGAAATGAATGAAATCTGGTTCATTGACTTATGATGCATTACAAATGCATTTTTATATTTATTTCATGAATTACATGTTACATTTCACGTGATATTTTGATAGTCCGGAGGACTCGGCTCGATTAGGGGTTGAAATTGAATCACTGTTGACATTGCAATATTGTTGCATGTCAACAGTTCCCCGGCTTATGCCCTATTTGCAAAGGACTAGTATTACCTGGGGACCTATGGTAATTGGTAATAATTATGGAGGATGTCTGTGATATTAATCCAGCATAAATGATCGATGCCTGTAATTTTTCTGCAAATAACCTACCATAATTCACCAAACGAGGTCAGGTGATCATTTTAGTTCCATCATCATTTCACATCATTCATTTCACATCATTTAGTCCCGTGATCATTTCACTGATTTGGTGATGGAATCCCCTGCTGCTTTGTCTGCCGCTTCCCCGATCGAATAATAGTAGCTGCGGTGGATATATTGAAATAATGTTTGAATGTGTGTTAGAGAAATGTCTGTGATCAATGTGTTCTGGAATTCACTTTAATTGATACAGCTTGCAGCGTTCTTCATCAACACGGCGAGTGTCCACTTTTAGGGGTTATCACAGAAGGGGGTTCGGTGGGACCCCAACTCCAGGGTGCTCCGCGCCCAAAGCTGGGGCGGTGCGGGAGACAGTGGAGGGTTTGGTACCTAGGGTGCACGTCGGATCCGGGAGAGATGGCAGCCTCACGCTGCGCTGTGGGGGTTAAGGGATTCATCGAGTCAGCTCCCGTACGGTGGGGGATACAAGCGCCGCCGGTGATTGTCCCAGCTGCACCCTCTAGCTCTAGTGCAAATGCACCATATGAATTTTACACATGGGGTTGTAATTTCTAAATCATAAGAGTTATTCTTGAATACTAGTCAAATGCAAATAGGTCACACTACGTGTTGTCCTGGTTACACAGATGCCGAGCGAGGTACTGACATGGATTTGATTATATTAAATCACATGCTTTGCTTCACTTCCTTTCTTTGGTTTATGACTTGGTCCGCTTTGCTTTCACACCACAAACAAGCTGCGCCAGGGTTCACCTGGAAGCAAACAGAGACCCCCGATTTCAAGTGGACCAGAGTTCGCTAATTTGGTCCGCACCAGAGTTTGAATAAGCTTTCACACCACACCAAACATACCGGACTATCCGGGAAAACTAACCCTGGTTAGTTTAAAGTGGACCAAACTACTCTGTATTAAAGCAACCTTCCATTAAAAGAAATGTCCCGTACCGTCTTAGGTTCTCCAAAGTACCCCTAGGAGAATGTACACCTCCATATGAAAAAACACACTCTAGAAGAAACCTGATTGTCTGTCATGATTTGTCATTTGGTGATGATGCGGGCCAATAAAAAAGGAGGTTATAAGTAAATTTTTATCACATCATTTTTATCTTTCTGGCAGGATCTTCAGGTTCATCACAACAACTGAACTGTACTTGTAAGGCAAATCAGTATCCTCCACATAGAAACATACGTATGTGCACACTCACACAAACTTTCAGGACTGAGGACACAAACAAAGGAGAGCCCCTCCAAGGTCTGAGCAGACAATCATCCATGTGATTGACAGGTTTATTTTATCGTTGACCCGCAAAGCAAATCATTTCACGCATAACTCACCAAACTCTTCAGGGTCCTTATCCAAATCTAATCCACCAGACCACATACACATAATAACAACCTCAGCATTAAATCTTTCTGGAAAAGAGGATCTGCGGTACAAGAGACCTTGGCAGCAATCGATAGGAATGAATTGCTAGTTCACTGCATCACTAGTTAACCCAGCTGTTCTGCTTTAAAGCCTCTAAAAGAGCGAGGGAGCAAAGGTGACATGCTGAAAAAGTTTAAAAGAAGTTGTATTCTGTTTTTTCCTGACTGAGAAAACTATCCAAGAAGAGAACTTTCCCTCATGGAGCATTTATTACTCATAGGGTTCTACAAATGCCCAGCAGATTCTTGTAGAAAAGCCATGATGGATGGCAGCTACTGCGTTAGTCTCACAGCAGTCTGCTATCACGGAAAGCAAAAAACACAGCAATCATGAAAGTATTTGTATTTATTAAAGCATATTTGTCTGATTGCCATGATAGTCATGTCATCTCACAGAACTTTTTTATTCACTTGTTTAAATTATGCAGCACCAGCATAATTTTATGTATGAATACATTCATAGGCAACAACGCAGGACTGTTCAAGAAAATAAACTTCCTCTAGTGGATGAAATCAAAAGTCAGTACTGAGTTTTTCAATTATTTGTCCTTTTTTTTCTTTCTACTTCATGTTGCTCTGTTTATCCAAAATTGAATTGCTTTGGCAGCAGAATGGTAAACCTTTCTCTTCTGACATGGAAAACCGGACAGAAAATGGGGCCAAAGTTAGTGTTAGAAGAGGATAATTATTAAATGAAAGAAATTAAATATTGCATTTGAAATGCTGATATGTTTGGCTTTCTCTGAAGGGTTCCCTGAGGGTCCCACCGCTTTACTGAGGAAAATTCCTAACAGCTTTATTGACATGAAATTAAAGTAAATAGAAATCTATCTAATATTTAACCATAACCATAGCAAAACTGGACAGGCATGAAATTATGTCAGAACTGCAAGGATAGAACTGGAACACAAGAATTTATGTACAATCTTGATTAAAAAAATGTTATGACGCTGTGCACTGTGTTGTTGTAAGTCCACACAAAACCCTTAAAGACACAAGAGGAACATGCAAACTCCGTGCAGAAGGGAA
This sequence comes from Lophius piscatorius, assembly GCA_009660295.1. NCBI lineage: Eukaryota > Metazoa > Chordata > Actinopteri > Lophiiformes > Lophiidae > Lophius > Lophius piscatorius. The sequence goes on along the minus strand of VRLP01000811.1, from coordinate 105,889 downwards.
CCCAGAACCCAATTTTTTTGCTTTGAAGCAACAGAGAAGATTTCGGCGAGCTCAGGTGCGTGTCTCATACTGGAATCTTGCCACTCAGATCCAACAGGACAAGTATATACTTACGATGTAACGGCTAATCTACAAGGTCAGGCTATCTTGCATCCTTCAGACAGAATAACGCACCCATCATTTTGCCAGACATAATGATACCTAAAAAAAAGACTTCAGAAACCGGAGTATTTTCATTTCCCTATCTGAGGCACTTAAGAAAAATGTTTTTCAAGGAATTTGTGTCTTTTAGTGAATGGCAGAAACTTTAAAGAATGTCTCCTTTATGTTAACCTTTGGAATCCCAAAAAGTGTTTTGAGCAGTGAGTATTTCAGTAGTTTGTTGCTCCTGCCCCAACCGCTTTGATAGAAGTTTCTGGCATTCTATTACATTTCAGCTGTAGCTCAGTGGGTAGAGTTGCTATCCCCAATCAGAAGATCAGAAGGTAGTTGGTTCAAGTCCCACCAGTGTCTACTTGTCATAGGGTCCTTGAGCAAGACCCTGAAACTGTAGCTCCCCAGGCGCTTCCAAGGGGTTGCCCATTGCTCCCTCAGAGATGGGGTCAAATGCAGAGATAATTTCACTATGTTGTTCTGTGTATGGCTGGATTTGATTAATAAAAGACAGATTATTATTAATATACTTGTGAATATAATGTACGGAGGAAGTATTACGTGATATTGGTTTCAGTGAAACTACTGCATGTTTTATGCCTCGTACTTTCTGTGAAATTGCAGTTGGAAGAAGTCGAAAACAAATTTCTCTTCAGGGGCAATCTTATCTTATCTCATCTCATCTCATTTTCACGAGCGATAGTGTCAGTTAACAACAAGTACAAGCCACCTTGATCGGGGAATATTGACTGCTATGAAAAGTTTGGGAGTCAAACTGGAATTATTACCAAATACTGTTCACTAAACAATAAATTAACCCATTTCACACAATTGTAAGAATTTTTCCCATATGTTAAAATTGAAATGCTAAGGTGCATGGCAATTTCATTGGCTCTTACTTTTTTGTTAATTTGACTTTTCTTTATAAATACACGAGGGACGACCCTCATTTTAGGTGATTCTTCATATTTATAGCAAGAGAAAGAGGAATGGTTATTGCATTGACATTTTGCAAGCGGAAATAGCTAACTCATTTTTCTATTTCACATTCAATATTAAGTCCAAGGTTTCGGCAAGAAAATTTTAGATCTAAAACTTCTAATAAAGCTTTTCAGTTTAGTGCAAAACTTTGAAATGGGTCAGTTAAAAATGCACAATTATTTAATCAACTGCTAAGATTCCAAAAGGAAATCATTTCTGTCTTGTGAAAGCAGTAATTTCCTCTACTGTATGCTCTAGCAGGTGTCATTATTTTGCTCGGCACCTTAGAAATATTGAGGTGCGTGGAAAGGCTGTTCTAAACCCTGTAATCTGCAAGCTCAAAAATGAAACCAAAATGATAGGCTACTTAAATAAACAGAAGTGCCTATGTATTAAATTCAAACTCAAAAGGCAATAACATATATTTATTGCTATAATAAAAGCGTACTGGCAAAAATAAACATGCTGTCATGTAATCTGAAACCACCAACCTTTTTCCCCAGTATAGGTGACTCTCTCTCTCTCTCTCCCACGCTCTCTCTCTCTTTCTTCTGCTATTTCTCTGGAAACCCAATCCTACACCCTCATTAATCTGGGTTTACAGTGTACTACTTGTGCGGCTCCTGCAGCCCGTTGTCGCTATTGGCAATTGTCAATAAAGTTTTGATTGAAAGCGCCCAGGCAGAAACAAAAGTTTGTTTGTTTGTTAGCAACATGCTAACAATACAGAAACAAGCTGTCTTGATTATTGTTTGCCATCCTGTGTGTCGAAACATCTTTTTGAAAAAATAGGTGCCAGCGTATCTGGACTCGTAGGTGTCTAGAATGCCATGGACCGTATTGCTTATCTATTTTGCAGAGCGATTTGGAGGTAAAGCAAGCTAAGTTTGTTTGTATAGAGTGTGAACTTGATAGCTAGCATCGCTCTGACAGCTGTGAACCTTTCTTATGTGTCCTTTCTGTTCAGCTGCTACCATCCACAAACCGAACTTACTACTTTATGATTACTTATTAGTTATTATCCTCACAACGTGTCATGTCGCCATAGCAACAAAGATGCTCCGTCACTTCTCACAGTGAGCAAAGAAGGAGCTGAAACCAGAACATCTCGTTCATACCCTGCCAAAATTTCTGACACACCAGTAAACCATCCCAACCATGGGATGATCCCAATCATCCCATGGTTGTCCAGGAGCTGATAATCGGCACCGTTACACCCTTACACTGTACGACAAATGACGAGGGACTAACATCGTCAGACGGCCCGGCAGTCCTGAGGCTCATTATCAAGTGTGAATCGGGCTCAAATCGTACAGTTTACGCCCAGCTTTAGCGATCAATTGAAGTACATATTGGATGTCATGCTGAGAAGGAGCAGCAGGGGCTGACCAGGGAGGGACAATGGGGGTAACCTGCTATATGATGGCCACATGTATTTGGTCAACAATGATCTTACATATTCTTATATATCTCTTTTCATGTAAAAACTTGCATCAGTGACGAAAAAATCCAAATAGAGACTGACGTCTGTTGTTTTGTGCAAATCTGCCATCTAAACTTCCAACATGCATGCCTGTGTTTGAAACAACACATTCTCATTTCGGTACAGCATTCAGTTTGCTACCAGCCGCTGTGATTTGAGTCAGGAAATTATCAAAAAATAGATGCTGGCCTTTATGTCAGTCATGAAATGAAAAAATATCATTGCCACATACACACATATACACTGTTTGCACTGCAGCTTGTGTGAAAAGCAAACACTCTGAAGGAAACCGTTTAATGCTGTGTGCATGTGTGTGAACCTATATCTCCAGCTAAGGCTATTAGAGCCTTAATTTGTTCATAAAAGTAGTTTTGATGCACATGCAGATATAATGCCTGTGTATACACAACAGGAATCTACGAATATGCACACTTCTACACTCACACACCACATTAAAAAGCTGGATCCTATCTCATCACTACTGATTGATACTGAGTCCGAAACCTACTTGAATTGGGTCTGTGTATGTATGTATGTATGTGTGTGTGTGTGTATGCGTGAGTGTGCATGAGTGTGTGTGTATGTGTATGTCTGTGTTTGAAATCATGAGTCAGATGGACTAGGTCCTGGTCCTCATATCAGTTTGAGACACACATACATACACATTCAGAACAAACAGAGCTTCAGAGAGGCATTATGTATCACAGATAATAAATGACAGCAGGTTCCCTGGACCAGGAGAGATAGATCATAAAGCTAAATACATACAGACACAACCATGGAAACGCAGAGAAACCGTTTACAGTCCGCAGGTGATGGAACATTTCCTGTAATGTATAGTTTTTCAGCAACATTTATCAGGCAGTAGTTTCTAGAGACCTGACACCGTGGACTGGAATTTGATCTAGCTAGACTGAATGTCAACAAACTCTTTGATCTGCTCAGAGTAAAGATGCTTTATGTCTCACTGAAGGTCTTCTCCAGCTGTGATGCTTTTCTGTCTGGACTATTTGAGAAGTCTAATTTTTAAATGTTGACTTCCTTTCTGCAACCTGAGGAAGATACAGATGGAGAACGGCGCATGGGGATCCAGATGGAGTCACGTCTCATATATTGATAATGACAATGGCAGTTCTTCCATTACCATCAGTCCCAACGACTTTGATGAAGATTAGATGTCCATGGGTGCAGCTGGTGCTTTCTTGAAGGAAGAAAACAAGGAGCAAATAGACTGACCAGAGTTTCAGGGCCTCATCTCTAACTTATTGTCACTCTGTTATTACGATGCAGTGCACATCTTGCTAAAGCTAATAGTTTTAAACTTATTATAGTCCCGAAAAGTCGGGGATATTATGGAATCGTCATCGTTGCCACCATGTCCACGTCCGCAGATCCTTTGTGTTAACGTGGTTAGTCAAAAACTTATCCATGGATCATTTTAAATTTCAATCCTCCATAGAACTGGATTGATTTCAGCTAGGTTGGTTATATGTTTCCAATAGTAGGAGGAGCTTCATCTCCAAACGTTTTGGGGCCATCATTTTGCAACCATACCTAATTTAGTCCAAATTTGGTCCATTTGAATCGGGAACTCCAGGAGATCTATGTTGTACGTATCTATACCATACCTTACTTTAATAACTCAACTGCTTGTACAACGCAAGGGATTGGTGGTTTTTCAGGGATAAACCCTTGCTTTTGGGGATAACAGCCTTGTTCGAATGAAAATTTGGGCAGTACCTTCAAACAGTATGACATTTGATATAAACCTGCGCTTGTAAAAAGTACCAAGCTTACTTGCTAGTTCTAGTTTCTTGGTATGTCTTGATGGAGAAGAAAAATACTTTCTACTCTTATTACTACTCTTATTACTACATGTTCTGTTCTCCCTCCTAAATGGGTCATTCAGAGTTATATAATGAAGTAAAATTACTTCTTTAGTAGTTGTTTTGTGTGACACAGATTCATGTCAACTGTTGGGTATTAGAAAGAAATGTATACAGCAAGTTGAAGGCTACTCTTTGATACGTTTTTAAATGTAAACCACAGATAATATTTAACTCAGAGAGCACCAACTTCAGCCAAGGCAGCTCCGTTTCCTCATTATGCCATGCACCTAAAAACAATAGTCCCATAATGTTATGGTTTTGGTTCTTTGAGTTTGTTATTTAATTTCAATTGCAGTTTATCTTCCTCAGTTTACACTTCCAGTCTTTCCTCTTTTCTCCCCTCCCGTTAATTGTTGTGTGTTCTGACCTGTATCCCATCAGTTCTCTGTGTATTTCAGTCTCTGTTTATCTCTATTTTTCCTTGATGGCTTCCTGGTGTTCCCTAATTGGATTTAAATAGCTTTTTTCTCGTTGATGGCCGCAGACCATGATAGCAGAGAAGTAAGACTGTGCATATGTAAACTTTGTGAGTGACAGGACTGCATGAAAAATAAACACTGGCCTGAGAGTGCAAAGGTATCTCACCGACTAAATGAATGCTGACGTATCATTAGTTTGACCATCCCTTCATTCTGATCCACTGCCAAATTTTGTGATTTATTCATTAGTCATTCTTCAACCAAGTCTCATAGTAATCCATGAAATTGTTTATGTGCAACTGACATTGCTAAACGTTATCATATTAGTATTATTGTTATTATCAACCTTTGGATCCCAGCTACCGCCGCGGCCCAACCTTGGAGACCAGAAGAAAGCGGATTACCACGGCTGATATCATTGGTGCTTCTTCACCCCATCTGTCTCTCTCCTCCGCCTCTCTCTCTCTCTCAAACCCTAACGTTACTGGCAGTAGGCCGCCCACCCTGAGTCTTGGATCTGCTCTAGATTTCTGCCTCTTTTTTCAAGGCAGTTTTTTCTCGCCACTGCCGCCATGAGCTTGATCACTGAGGAATTTGTTGGGTCTCTGTAAGATAATTACATAAGGGGTTTGGACTAGAACTGCTCTTTCTAGAAAGCACCTTGAGACAACAGTTCTTGTGAATTGGCGCTCTATAAATATAATTGATTAACTGAAGATAGATTAAAAATGGGTCAATTGCATAAAAACTAGCAAGGGCAACAATGGAGAAAAATTAACTCTGACGCTTACCTTATTTCAATGGGTGCTGCTGTGTCATATGCTCAACCTTACCCCGTAGTTTTAGTGGAATCCTGCTAACAATGAGACAAACAGACAGAAATACAAACAAAAACCAATGCCAGTAAAAACTATACGTCCTTATTGGAGATTAAGAATCCTACAATGTACCATGTTGCCACATATATTTCTCTGTGCAACCTCATCAAATGAAGTGCTACATATAAACATATGTTTGTCATTCAAAACAATTAAAGAACCTTTATTACAACAAACGTATTTTGTGTGATGGGGCAGGATTAGGGCACCAGACACTTTACATTAAGAATGTATAAGATGCTCGCACAATTTTATAAGACATGGATTTTGAAGGAACTAGATATGAGCCATATTACATTCTTGTAGACAGACATAAGTGATCTAAATACTATCAAACCATACTATCACTAAAGCTAAAAGACCTTCTTTATGAAAGGAACTTATCATAAGCCACAACATTTCTGTCAACAAGCCAGTTTTCATTATCTGAGAGCTGCGCTTCTTTATCTACACTTTAATAAAGTCTGTGGCTGTGGATACCTCCCAAAAAACAAGAGATTATTGTCACAGTAAAATCCACTGGGAAAAATATGGATGAGAGGCAAACAGCAAACAGCAGGCAAACTGATATGAGGCAGTGATTCATCTGAAATCCCTAAATGTACATCAAGCGTTGGTGGTGTGAACTGATTATTTGTATTAGCTATACACAGTAGCTACTGTTTTTGGATGGTTTTGCGGATCCATGTTTACAACGATCGTGTTCTCAATGTTGTGGTATAAATGCAGAACTTTTTTTTTAAATTCTAATGAAAACCTTTTTCCTTTTTTAGCTGAAATGGTGTCATGTAAACAACCCCTGACAATAGTCATTATGTCCCAAAAAGGAGAAGATATTATGGAATCGCAGCCACTGCGTCCACCATCGCAGATTGATTGTGTTAATGTAATTACTTAAAACTAATTCATGGATCATTTAAAAACTTTATACCCTAGATACCTTTTATTATGAAAAACATTGTTTTTCCTCACCGTTAGTCCCTTTTAGTCCAGATTTGACGTATATGAATCTACTCAAAGATATGCATTTCGATATATCACACTTAACTCTAACAGTTCCTATTTAACGCACTAGGGAGACCTTTTTCACAAAAAACACAATTTTCTCAACATAACTCCGCATTTAATTTGAGGAGTACAATCAGGGGAAATCTTTGTTTAGAGGAGGGGATTGGAAGCTTTCTGAGAGACAACACTGCTGTCGGGGACGACATCGTAAACGCAATAATCACTTGAAGGTAAATTAAAGAAAAAGCAGGGATCTTTTTTTGTACTTTTTCTGTTTGTTATTGTGTCGGTTTATTGGGGGAAAAAATTCTAGGATGTTTACACATGCTTTGTCCATAAAGATGATAAAACACAAATAAGCCAGAAGTTCTGAAATGTGGTTGTTTTCCACACGTCTTTGAACAAGCGGGGCTGCAGGTTTTCTGGTAATCACCACACTTTCAAGTACGGAAGCCCAGATTAAGATTGTTCAGTGTCTGATATAATGTGAAATATGGTCGAAATCAATCTTTCTGCATTGACTTATGGCATTATGTATGATCAGACAAATTGACATTGAAGTTGATCTTCAACCTTTTGCATATGAATTCTAAGATAATAGCCAAAAAGGTATCTCATAATGTCCTTAACCTTTAAGAACTACAATAAAACTGGTTCATCTTTGAGTGTAATTGCTCGTTTCAGCAGAATTTGACGGGATCATTCTTTGTTTCTTATATACTGCAATCACTGTAGAGTCCAAGTCAAGTCATTTTACAAACAAAAACAGTACAACCACATACTGTTCTACACCTTGAAGTAATTCTGAATATTAAATGTTGAATGAATACTTAGCGGGTTTAATCTTTTTGGTGGTTGTGGTGATATGTAGTGTGTAAATTTGATGGAGTCAGGCAAGCAGTTTCAGAGCCATGAGCTCTGTCAGTTCACCACCATGTGCTTCATCTGTGAGATTTCTACGATAGAGTACTGTGGAAGGTTTAATACTTTACCAGTCAGATGTAGTGGCTGTGGTGTTTATGGAGCGCTTTCAATGCCAAATGGATTGTTTTGAAAGAACGTCCAACCACCAATCACACTGCAACTTCCTGCTGTGAACCTTCATGATGTGAAAATTTGTCCACCATGTCATAATCGCTAAGTCTGGATTTAGAGTGTGTTTCTGTCCAGAGCGTGCGTGTGTGTGTGTGTGTGTGTGTGTGTGTGTGTGTGTGTGTGTGTGTGTGTGTGTGTGTGTGTGTGTCCAGAAACCAGGTGCAGTTTTTTTCAAATATTTCCGTGCATCAATCAGCCTGATGCACAACTGCGGTTCAGTGAGTTTCAGTGTATCTTAACCAGAAAAATATCCCCATCAGTTTACTAAAATGTGCAGCACAACTACACTGGTCCAAAAATACAGAGAGTAGGAATAAGTTTTTGTCACAAAACAGGGGCATCACAGATGACACCATTAACAGCCACCGTGTTTCTGTTCATGGATCTGTTGTTAAGCAGAACAAAGAGCGGTGACTGGTAAGCTGTTCATTATTATGTATTTCATTGCTTCATCCAACCGCATTTCTCCACAGAATCACAGATGACTATCAATGACCTCCCTACTGAGTACTTATTACGCCTTCTGCTCTTCCCTTGTAGAACACTGACAACTCTTTTTAGGTTTTTACACCCGATGGCTGGAGGAGAGGAGTGTGAGGAAGAGAATTTGAGTGAAGACTGCATTTTTTCACACACTAAATAGTGAGGGGAAAGACTTCATGGTCGCCGTTTGAGGATCAAAGCTCATAGGTTACTTGGTGTTGGTTTGTTGGCAGTTATTACTGCACTCCAAGAACCTCCAACTGAGGCATCCTCCAAACGTGTCACACACACATTTCTTAACTGGTGCTGTATGCAAATTTAACATTCCTGCTAATAGTTGCATATAGGGACTTGAAAAGTAAGTCAAATGAGTGCAGGAGGTTGGTGGGACGAACAGAAGATAAATATCAGTATTCAACACATGAATCCATATGAACACAAACACACACAGTGAGTAAGTAGTGGTAAATACAAGCAGATTAAGTATTAATGATAGCAGATAATAGTAAGAACCTTTTCAACCAAGACATCTTACATTACCAAATGTCAAAGATGCAGTGAATTAAAAAAGCAAGAGCTAATTCCCTTTTTTGATGAAAAAAAAAATCATGTATTTTTTCCATGCTATCTACGTTTTAAATAAACTTGTGAAGTAAAGGGCCAAAATAATGGCACAGTCAATATTTGTGAATCTTAGTTTTCTTTTCATGGATTTAATTCCAGGGAGGATGTTCCTGCAGAACAACAGAGTAAAAAGAATAGTTGAGCATTTCTCTCCATATTTTCTCCCCGGTGCTCAACTGACTAATGCTATGTGAAGCAATGCTGATATTTTTTTCTTCCTTCGGTAAATTTGACTTTTTTTTCTCTGAGAAACATTCAGCTCAGGGGTTTTTTTTCCCCATAATCCCATAATTAATTGACAAATTGAGATACTGAGAAAAACATTTAGAAAAATATAAAATGGCACAATTTTTCTTGTATACATATAAAATGTTCATTGAAAAGAAAAATATTTCCAATATATTTGAGTGTATCTTATACTAGACTGTATCAGACATTGAAATTAAATAAGACATAAAATAAAAACTATCTGAAATAAATTTCAAAATGCAAGTTGTAAATGATCATTTTATTCAAAAAGGTTATTAAGAACACAGATGTGAAAGATTATTCACAAATCAAGTTAATATGTAGTCATCCTACCTTTAGCAGCAACAACCAACCAAAAGCATTCGATGATCCCTCTGATATTGCTTTGGTGGGACCTCAGTGCAGCCACATTGGAGGTTCTGGAGAATGAGCTGGCCCAGCAAACCATTGTTAATTTTAGCAGCTATTTTTACATTTAGTTTTAGTCCTGTGTCAAATTTTCTTTTTAGTTTTAGTCATATTTAGTCACCTTGATCCTTTTTTTTATTTTAGTCAAGTTTTAGTCGACTAAAACTGTATTAGTCTATTTTAGTAAAAATCCATTTCAAAACTCACAAGCAGTTATCTTAACCTAACCAATGAAAATTTAAAAAGTGTTGGGTCAATAAACGCAGGAATACATCCAGACATGAATCAGGTTCTGATTTGAATCGCATATTTATTTTTGAACCAACAGGATCCAACAAAATGCATTATGGTGTAGTGTACCCACCGATTTCAATGTGCTTACATGAAAAATAAATAAATAGTCTTTGGAACTGCAGATTCCTTGCAAATCACATTTATGACTAGCTGAAGGGTGTACACCACAAACGGGGTCCTCTCTCTGGTTCCATAGTCGTACCTAAAGTTAAGTGGAACACAAAACACAAATGAATACTTATTTATTCAATTAGCAATTTTTGATCTGTTACGAACAAAACCAATGAAAATGTTTCAAGTCTGAATGACTTTGTGACCTTGCGTGTGACTTTTTCAATCAAATGTAGTGTCATTTGTAAGCCGTATCTGCCTCAAAATTGAATGTATTCATCCATGGCCCTATCTACACCCTAGCGCCAAGTTTCACACAAATTAGCGCAGTACTTTTTATGTAATCCTGTTAATAGACAAAAAGCACTGGAAAAAATACAAAAGATAAATAAATTTGTCATTAATTTGTCATTTGTCATCATGTAAAAACTGACCTTTCTTCCCCTTCTCCCTGCTGCCCATCATCATCGTCATCATCATCTTCCGACTCCTCAGAACTTGTGGATTCTTCTGCATGTGAAGGGAACGCAGTCACAAAGTTGTTCCCATTATCAGTGAGCATTTTGAGGATTTTGTCTTTTTGGATCCCCCCATTCTTCAATGGAATCCACCAAAAGCGCACTTATAGTCTTGTGAGGGTGAACTATTTCCCTGAGGCTCAGGAGTATATGTTCAGCCCGGTTTCCTTTGGGATTGAAGAAACAAACGCTGACTGCAAGAAAGGATGAAGTGAGCCCCTTTTTGGTCCATATATCTAACCCTATAGCCAGTTTGTGTGCCATGGTCAACCTGTGCCGGAATTTTTCCTTTTGGTCCACGTACATTTTTTTCCACCAGGTTTGTTACTTTAGGTTTTTTCGGTAATTTCTGTTGAGCTTTTAATTTCATATCCAAACATCCCGCTCAAACTTAACCTGATTGTTGTTTGTTGGATACAGTTTACAGCGGTTAAAATATGAATATTGCATATGAAGTTTGCTTTATTATATAAGTTATGTTGGCTTTTAAATTTTTTTTATTTAACCTATTATAGTTAGGGTTAGGTTCAATTATTTTAGGAATTATGCATGATTAATATTTAATATTTTATTTTTTGTTTAAACTCATGTAGGTAAACACTGCCCATTGTGTGTACTGCATATTATATCAGACTGGCAGCATGGCAGTCTGATATAATACAAACATCATAATACAAACATCTGGCGCAGCTGATCAAATCCTTCCCTTACTATAATATGAAATTGAAACCACAGGCAATCAGGTTATCTGACCCATCGTCTGGATCTCCAGGACGCCCATAAATCTCTTTTTGAGGACTTTCCCATTATGGGAGATGATGAATGACATGTTGGGGTTACAGGCAGCCAACAGCTTTTAGTTTTGTTCTCTTAATCCTGGGGAAAACAGGAAAGATATCATGTTGTTCCTCGTTCGAAAGAGAGGGGAAAATATAAGTCATTTCATAACTGTGACCACGCTTCTCTTTTCAAGGTGCAGTGATTAGACTGGTAATAATGCATGAGGTCTGCCATATATTAGTGTTACCATGGAGCTGGCTTTGTACATTTTGAGGGGAAAAGAAAGACATGCATGATGTCCACATCACAGTATCATCTTTTATTCTGGTAGGGAAAAACTCAATTCAATTTTAATCAGCCACCAGTGGAAACATAGAATAGAGCAGAGGGATGGAAAAATTGAGGATGTTGATGAGAAAGTTGTGTGTGGTGATGATTCAACACCCCTCTCATCCCACTCTGTAACTGATAAAACACTCCAGTTACAGGTACTTCAGTGAGCCTGTAACCACACTGTCAAACATCTGTCAAGAGACTGATTACGTGACTATTATTACTATTTGGCAAACAAAAACTCACATGCCTAGGATAAACTATTCAGGGCTGTGAAATAAATCGATAACATGGATGATCAAAGATTCATATTCATATATCATATAAATCATATTGAAATCATCCAAATACTGTTTCAGGCAGGAACTGCACCATCAGAATCTTTCCGTCTGTTATCCCCCCGGATCCTTTCTGCAAAGGCTGGACAATATACAGTATATACAATATATAATACAATATATAATATATGCAGCTGATCAATGCACCAATAGGCCATTACTTTAAAATCATCTGCATTAGGTCTTTCTCTTGCCACCAGAATGACTCCGCCATGCAGTGTGTGTTCTGACATCTCTATTGACATCTCTCTTTTTGTCAATTTGAGCTACTGGAGCTCTTGTGTGGGATCAGTCAACACGGGCTAGCCTCCTGTTTCTTCCTTAGAATTGAGTCATCATTGTCACCTGTCTGTGGTTTCAATGTTCTGGCTGTTCGGTGTATGTACCTAATGTTAGCATGCCTAGAGAGTGACTGTGATATGCCACGAAGTGAACCCTAAATCAGTATAGTAGTAAGTATTTGGTAATTAAAGGGAAGTTAGACTGTTACCTGTATACTTCTGTCAAGTCAACGGCTCGCCGCCACATGTCAACGTCTTGGTTTAAAGAATTGACCAAAGATGGTAAAGTTGTTAAAAACATGGCAGTTTGTAAAAAGCTGAAAGATGTACTGCTCATTTTAAGTTGCCTTATAAGATTGGGGGAGGAGGTTTTGCAAGAATACCATGGCTGGGGCCACATGACTGGGATTGTGCCATTAGCATGCTGAGATAAGTCCTGGAATGGCTAGAAATGACCCCAAGAACCCCACGGAAACTTGTAGAGTTGGTTGAGTGAGCGTGACAGAAACAACATCCTCCACAGACTCTGCAGGAACCTCAGGTGTCGCTGACTCAAGAGTGGACCGCCTTCCCACAGGATGAGATCCAGAGGTTGTATCAGCCCATGAGGGACCGGAGGATTGTAGAATTAACCAGTTTTGATGGGGAAAAATACCCCATAATTACTGACTTTGTAAAATATGGTATTTTGCAGTTGGGTCGCCTTAGAAAAGTATGTATTTGTTTTAATTCTAATGAAAAAGGATAATAATAATGCAAGATAATCCCCAAGGTTAATTACATTGATGCAATTTCAGTCCCAAGAAATTGAGATTTGCTGTATTGAGATTCTCCACTTTTCTTGTCCTTACACTCACTAAGTTCAAGGACCTTTTCTTTAATTAATCTCTTCACTTTGAGTCACTCAGTCTTACATTTACATTAATATCTTCCTAGGCAGACGCACAAATCCATCTGCATCTCTGGCATTGTTTCGGCTTTATCTCCTCTTGGTTTCCTTTTTTTCCATCATTCACCTTGCACTGAGTGCCTTAAATGGTGAATACCCAATAAGAGTACATTTTAGTTTTAAAATACCCGTGATAAGGGGCTGTTGCCCTCTCTTTTTAGAAACAAGCCTTATCTATGTTCCTTTATAGCTACCGCTTATCATCGATTCCTCTGCAGACATTCCAGGGGATTAGGCCTGATTTACTTTAGGATTATTTCTCTTCCGGAATTTCATCAATTTACACAATCATGTCAGGGATAAAAATAACACTGGCAGCCCGATAAATTTATTTCTGGGAAAAGAAAATTGGATGAATTTCTCCTTAAGGCTAACACTCATCCACTCACTTTTTGATTTTCTGCAAATAGACTTAAAACTCGCTCCTAAGTTGATTTTGGCATCAGGGGCGAATTAAGCGCTAACTTTGAAGTGCTCTTAGCTTCATTAATAAGATAGATTTGAAAACCTCAATCTCTGCTCAGTATTTGTGAATGATAAATACTGTCTTGCCTGTTGTGTTTTATACAAAGAGATTATAAATGAAAAAAACCTCAACCCTGTTGCTCAAAGTCTAAAATCAGCATATAAATAACTGTGTGAATGAGTCTGGTCTTCTACCCTGATTCCAAATGTATCTAAGGCCATGAAAACATAAGCAACAATAACCTAATAAGGCAGCTTAAGCAGAGCAGTCTGTCTCCACTGACTGTGGAACTGATGGGATACGTCTGGCATGAACATGATCTAAGAGCTGATTGGATTTGACAACAGCCAAAACATGTTGTTCGATGGGGAGCCACATTGGAACAGTGGATAAAACTGTCTCACACCAACATGGTCCTTGGGCATTTCCAAATGACTCTTGCACACTTTCCCGTGCCGGTAAGTTTCGTGAGTCTCTCTTTTTGTCAGCCATGTGATGAACTGGCATCTTGTCAAGGGTCTAGCCTCATCCTGGACCTGCAGCAACCCTGTAAAGGATAAGTAGTATACAGAAGAACAAGGTTGGATGATGGTCTATAAAAAACTATATAAAAATGTGTGATAACTAATTACCTTATTGCTCAAGTTAACTTCGGAGTTAAATTCGGATGGATTTTCAGACAGCTCGCAGACTGCACATACCACTGAATCAGAATCAAATCAGAATTACTTTATTGTTGGCAGAGTGGAAATTGGTTTGTTGCAGATTTACCGTTCAAGCTAAATAGAAATGACTGTAATAAATGGTTATTTAATATAAGAATACAAGAGATACAAGTCTAATGCTTTACACAGGTATAATGAAAGCACATATGTGCGTAAAATGTATAAATATCCTATATATATATATATATATATATATATATATATATGCACAGAGTATTGCATTGACTTATTAGGTTCAGCAGGTATGTAATACAATCCAAAAAAGAGTCTGTTGACTGGGTGAATAGTGACTGTGTGTGTCTAAGGGAAGAGTTGTACAGTTTGATGGGCACAGGCAAGACGGACCTGCTGTGAGGCTATGTGGTCCATTTTGGTGCTATGAGTGCTAGGGTATGAGGAAGATTTCTCCTGACAGTGTTCATCCATCTGCAATGACTATAGTCTTACTACAGATTGTTTCACCTTAATTTTAATAATATCTGACGCACATTCCGGTTCCTCTCAAGTCAGATTATTCAGAGTAGTCAGAAGACTGACTACTTCATCAGTACCCATTTCAGTGTAATAAAACCTGTGTGAGGGGTCTCAAGACTCTGATATTAGGACAAATGAAGGAGAGTACTCTGTTCACGGCATAGCTCTCTTGAAGGGATAAGAACAATGCTGACAATAAGCAACTCAATTTAAATGAAGAAAGAGCTGAAATATAATGTACGTGTGTGTAGGTGGACGACAGGTGACTAGTTTCTGCACAGAAAGATATCGGTTGAAGGGAATCCGCAGATCCAATAGATCAGCGATCAATACAGCGATCAATTTTTCCTCTGCACTTATGTACGGTAGAAACCTTTGCAATGACTCCAAAGCACACTATTCTTCTCACCAACGCACTGTTACTTGCAGTTTCTCTTCTCTTCTTTTCTTTAATAACGTTGTCTAAACCTGAACACAACAAGATTGTCCAAAACATGTCAGGAATACATACATTTTCCTTTTCCTAATTTAGTCATAGAAATATATGATGAAAGAAGAAAAAAACGCGTAAAATCTAATCTCAAAAGTTATGCAGGGTTAATATTGAGCCAGCCAAGAAGAGCATTGAAATAATTGACACTATTGTGGAAATAAAGAACAAAATATGTGAAAGTTATGTGATTTGTATCTGCAAGCCCAGTTAAGACCACATGTGCGGTGCTTGTAATTGTTATTTATATGATTTGTACTGACTGCAAGTGGCAAAGCCTGAAACAAAATAAATTCTATAATACTTTATAATGAGAATGAAATTCAGAGAGTCTATATTTTTTTTCAACTTATATATGACTGAAAACATTATTTTGGTACACTCTCTTGTCTACTTGTGGTGTCATTTAGATGGTTGCTGATGGTTGGGACAGTTTTCTCGATTGTATTGATGGTAATGAGGGAAAGGATTTTTTGGGGTTCTGTTTGGTATTTGGTTAGAGGAGAAATATTTGCTAAGAAGCAGTCACAGACTTTAACACTGAAGCCTTGGATACAATAAAGTTAGTGTGCTTTAGTTATTTTCAGTGCAGAGCCCTCTTTTCTGAACTTAATGCACACACTGTGTGATGTATGGGTAACGTCTGGTAATGGATCTCAAGGATTGCTATTTAAACAGTCAGATTGGGTTTAGGTGTTGTCCACAACTGGAATACTCTCCCTATAAAACCCAATAATCGCTGGACCATGTGACACTTTAACCAGAGAAAGACTCTTGAGTGGCAAACATGTGCAAGTGTTGCAAACACAAATACGATTGTGCAAAAGGACGTTGAAGCTTGAATACCCATGGTACCCGTCCTGGAATAGTGCAGTGCAGCCGTGTAATGATTTCACACGCTCGAATCCTCTGGTTTTAATTATAAGCTTCCATAAGCAGACAAGAGCCGCCGCTACTACTCAGAATCAATACACAGGTTAATGGGCAGTCACATACACCGTCACTGGAACTTGCTGCCACAAAAGCTCTAACATAATCAGACTGACAGGGAACTGTTGGACCACAGGGAAGGAAAGACATTTAACGTGTTCTTCAAATAAGTTCTTTATACGATTTCCCCTTGCGGGTTTGCTGGAAGGCTAATGGGAATTGGTTCTCATCCAGTCTACATGTGTTTTGTGGTTTTGGAAAAGGCAGACAAACGTGTCGACTGCGGGATCCTGGGGGGGTTATGATTGATGATATCAGCTTTTCTCCTTTGATGAACAGCCTTCATTTAAAAGGCTCGTAGAGGGAATCAGTGATGGAAGAACAAAAGGAAAAAGAGAAGTTTTATTACTGCTTTGTAAATTATATTTTTCTGAAAGACCTTACTTTGATTTGGATTCTATTAACATACTGCCTGAATTTGCTTTTTGGCTTTCATTTTCTTTCATTAATTTGATCTTTTAGCTTTGTGAAAATTCAGCAGGTGGACACAAGATTTGTTTAGAATATAATATGGGTTTTATTAATTTATTAACAAAACCAGAACACTTTCTGTTTGACTTGTTGAAGACCAGGATTTTATTTGTGTTCCGTAAACTGTGCTACATTATGTGGTCTGTTTTTATTGATTTTAATACTGCTTGAATTAAAATGCAAAACACTGAGACACATCTTTCAGGCTCTTTTCTTTAATTGCATATTTGTTACGGAAATAATCTGAAAGTAAGTGAAAGTAAAGTCAAGATTCATTATTTTAATTTTGTTATACTTTGATTACGTGACAGAAAACATTTTTTTAACAAGTAATTCAGGTTAATTATTTTCACTTCATTTATAGGAAGAAATATGATAATTATATATATATATATATATATATATATATATATATTAACTTATGTTTGGTGGTTTGCTCACAGGTCTGACTATATTATAGCTTTAACTTAAAAAACATATTCAGATAAGTTCCCATTTTTTTGCTATAGTAATTAATAAAAATAAAAGACTTAGTATACAATGTCTATTATTACTCTGTTTTAGTTCATTACTAATAAATTATCAATAAATATTCAAAATTCTGCAGACTGTGCACAGATATTAATGGTATGTTTTGGTCACTTCTACTTATATCTTAGAAGCTCAATCACACCAATGAAACTGCCATGATTCTCACCCAAAGACACTTGACATGCAGACTGCAGGGACCAACGACCTTTCAACCTCTCACCCACTGCTCTAGCCCCTGATTCACAACCACCACATATCTGTGTGGTAAATATAAATCAGCTTGTTATTTCAGCAAGAATACAGAAATCATGCCTGGCTCTGTTTTTAGATAACAAAATGCACCAACCAGCCTTTTGAATGCTTACTAAATAATGTATCGTTGTTTATTCCATAGAAACACAAAGAGTTTCCTGCTATTTTACTTTTTATGCAAAGATCACCAGAAGTTGACATCAAAATCACATTAACTGTACAGATAGGAAGATGGTTATTAGTCGTCTGGTCTAACTGTCTCCAAGAGTGAACGTGTGTATTCTCAAAATTTAATTAATTTCCTAAATTTTTTTTAATGGATTTCACCTCCAGGTTATTAAAGCCAAAACAATGCACCATTAGAACAAAAGGAACAATTCTGTAGTTCACTAATACATCTTTTAGATTACTTTGTAGGGAGTAAAATCAGCATGATGGAAAGATTATTGGGGAAATATGTAAAAAAAAAAAGTTTAATTGCACTAATTCCATTTCTGGCTTTTGTATAGTTATTTTTCATTGCACTCCAAATGTAGGAAGGTTACACCTACATCGATCATCCTGAGAAACAGAACGACAAATCGTTCTTGATGCAGTTCATCGATAAGAAAATGATAAATGACACCGACGGATCAACATGCGAGAGTTTCAGGACTATATATGATTTGGGAAACTAATGTAATGAAGAGCGCAGGTTATAGATTCCTCCTCCTGCGCTCACATGTACAGAATCCCTAAGAGGTAGGACTGGAGAGATTAATTGGAAAATTGTTTCCGGGCTCACTAAAAATTAAAAATCCTGCAATAGTTGTTTATAAAAGGTACGTCACCATTGACAATGAAAAAGAAACTAGACCTATGCTGCGGTCCTCGACAGCAAGGGTATGTATGTCCCTGAAAAATCCCCAAGCCCCTGAGTTGTACAAGCAGATCCCCTTGATTGAACTTCGTAAATTAAATGTGAAGCATGTCCAAAGCGCAAGGGTCTTCCCAAGCGCTTAAAAAATTCAAATATGATACAAACAAGAAAGATATCTTTGACTTTATTCATATGCAATACATTTAGACAAAATTGTATCAATGGTTAGGAAGTTATTTCTTAAAAAAAAATTTTTCATCAAAAACAATTTCTCCTAATGAGTAAAATGTAACTTTTTCAAGTAAAATATGATGAATACAAGACAGATCTCTTTCAACCAATTCATACGCACCAAATTTGGATAATCAGACAAACGATTAGGAAGTTGTGTCTGATAAACAGTGTTTTTTGTAAAAGCATAACACAATCTATACAAGATGTTTACAAGATAGATCTCCTCCAGTCAATTCATATGCACTAAATTTGGACTAAATCAGACCAACTGTGAGATTGAGAACTAAGACATTTTTACCTGGGAATTTTTAGAGTTAAAGCTCCGCCTTGAGTCGGAAATACTGTATACAATCAACTTTTCCTGAAATCAATCCAGTTCTTCCTTGCTCTAAGGTCTGTGTGGGTATAACATTTTGAGATAATCCATGAAATAGTTTTTGAGTTATCGAAAACAGAGGATCTGTTGCAGACGCAGCAGTGGTGATGATGACATCATAATATCCCCAATTTTTCTTGGGTATTAAAACAAACCATTAAACAGTCAAAAACAAAATTCCAACATTTCCTATAACTTATCCACTGTCAGCAGGAACAGCAGGGTATTCTTAACATCCCTAATAATGTTCTCCAACTCATCCCCGAGGAATCAGGAGGCGTCACAAGTGGTGTGTGAATGATGGCTTGAATGGTTACTGCTCCCGATGAGCATGTGGTTCCTTGCATGGCAGCCTCTATCATCACTGTGTGAATGTTTGTGTGATTGGGTGAATGTTGACTTGTGTTGTAAAAGCGCTTTGAGTAGTCAAGCAGACTAGAGAAGCGCTTTATAATTTCAGTCAATTACCATTTACCATTTACAAGGACAGGTGGGATATGTAATCCCTCCAGAGAGTCCTGAGTCTTCCTCGGGGGTCTCCTTCCAGTTGGATATGCATGTAAAAAATCCCTGAGCAGGGGGGCCTGCAGGCATCCTAACCAAATGCCTGAAACATCTCAAATGGCAGCCGAGACAGGACTCACTCTTCACTTTACGCCTCCAATTCTTGTCCATGAATACCAGAAAAGTCAAAGAAGACTTTAAAGGCAAACGACATTTTGACACAACAGCTAAGTTTGTAAGATTTGTAGTATAAATCAGTTCCAGAAGGCTATAATGGTGATGATGTTGATAGTGAACATGGTGTTATTACACTATATATTAATATCATCATGTGAACAGTCATGAAAATACCTTCTGCAGAAGAAAATGACTCAAAATGACTCAGAATCTGCAACCAGAGGCCATTATGATTCAAAATGTAATCAATTCTTCCGTGCCCAGGTCCCCAGAGAACTCCTGATTTACCTGGATTGTTATTGCTGTGAGGTAGGAAAAAACTGCTTTAAAGGAGGAAGTCAAGGTGGATGTAAAATCCTTAATCACCTCTTTGCACTCTATAAGTCACTCAATTAACAATTTGCGAGAAGTACGTCTATCCTTGGGCACTTATGATAAATGTGTGCATGCTCACCACTGTTGCATTTGTTTCTTTTTCCTTGGAGAGGAGGAAGTAATCTGGAGCCACACTCATCTGACAGTAGGGAAATCTATCAGAAGAATTTAGTAGCCTGGCTGTTTGGTTGCAGATTGCAAGAAACTGAAAGGCTCACATCCCACCATCTTGGCCGCTGTAAGTGTGAAAGGTCATCGCTAGAGCAGGTATGTTTTGGTGCAGTTCCTGCAAGAGAAGTTCAACAAAGAGTTTTATTAGTGACTGCCCTTATTATTGCAAGACGAGGCATTTTTTAACATTGCTCCGCATTGTGCAGAAAAACTACTGCAGATACATGGCAATGCCAAGTGGCAAGATACTGCCTCCTCTGTTGGCTTATCACAATTGAATGAACACGATAACATATTGTTGAGGTTAAATGCCAAACAAAATAAAAACACAATGATGAGTATTACATTCCACTCCTTTAAATGGTCTTCTACTTTATGGCTACTGCAAAATCTGCTGAGTGTCGCAGAGTTAAGAAAACTGCCTGACAGCATTTTTCTGTTTTGATCCGTCAGAGTTCATATTATGAGGAACTCCGTGATTACTTCTAGAGCATATTCAGGAGTTACTTACGTTAATATTATACATAACTATGATAGAAATAAACCAGGATCAGGTACAAGTGGCACAATGGAAAGCAGACCAAGACATAATCTCACTCTGCATGTAGGGATTTTTGTTCTGTTTGACTATTCTTTTTGTGATAATTGGTGATTACACCACTTTGGCCTAGTCATAATCTTCTGTCATCCACGTGTCCTAACAACTAGTTCGATCCCGATGAAGGTATACCTTCATCGTTTTATGACCAAATAATGTAGGTGCTACATTAATTCCTATCAGCTTTACCTACATATTAGACCAGTGAAACATAGTTTACCAGGAACAGAGAGAGTAAGAGAAGGTTACAACATCACTGCTTTTTGCTTTTCCACAACAAATCTCAAAAACTTCTTTCTCTCACTTTCTTTTGTGTTAAATTGTGAGTTGGATCGCGGTTAGGATTATAAAGCACTTTTTCACTTTGGGAGATCCGGATAATTTAAGCACTTTGTAAATATAATTCAAAAAAAAAAAAAAATAGGTCAAACAAAACACAGCTTTGATAAAATCTACTTTATAGAAAGATACAAAAGCATTGCAAACTCAAGAGGTTCCAATACTTTATATATGCAACTTGAATATTTCTTTCGTTGAGATCCAATGTGTTATTTAAGTGTTCCCCCTCTTTTTACCAGTGTCGTTGGAATATGTCCAAAACTGCCATTATAGAAAAGGAATTTGTGTTGATAGCTTAAATAAAAATACTAATGAAAAACACAAGATTTGATATGCTAGCAGAATTTACTCAGGGTTGGATCAAGGAATTAAGACAGTTACTTAATTTGACACGAGACCAATCTGAGTAAAGTGGCAAGTTCACCCTAGTGTTCACTTTGCCCTCTGTGCAATGATGCAACACTCATTGATATTTAATATATAACCGTAAAAATGTCAACAGTATTTTGTATTGGTATAGCCTGGAAAATAATTTGTGATTATTCAGGTTTAAATGAGAATTTGCGCATTTTAGCGATTTTGGACCAATGGTATACTTGAATCAACGGGGATGAGAGCACACACAATCTGGGTCTAACATTCCTCTCCTGACGTAGAGCTATAACAACACGATGCAAAGCTGTTTCAGGCACTGGAGGAGTCCCAAGAAACTCGGGGTTTGTTGAAGAAAACCTGTCAGCGAGCAGGTAAGTTTCACAGAGTTAAACTTAACTCACTTTCTGATTTGGAAAACTCCAACTCCAACATCAACTTCCCTCACCTTAGGTTTAACAAGTTAAGTTTCCACTACGCCCACTTTCTGGAATACCCCCCTGCTAGCTTAACCGGTCTTATTTTCCAATCGCACTAGATATACTTTTCACTTTCTTTCGCTAATTCATTGTTTTTAATTCAGTACCATGTGTTCTCTGAACTTATCTCCCCCTGTGTGCTGGATGTTGAGCTCTGAGTGGTGCAATAATGAAGATCCAAGTCTGTCAGTCCATCTGTTAACATAAAGACTGCAGTGTCAACGCAACGTAGGTCTGAGCTGCTTGAAATAAAAAAAAAACACTCCATACAGTTGGACGGCAGTTAATATGATTTTTGAAGCAGTTACTAGGACTGTTTTTTTTTACTTACATGCATCTTACAAACAGTGGAAGAAACACACTGATATTTTTGGCTGATTACTGCACTTTATTGAATGCTTGGAAAAAAGCAACAAGGATTGTTTGCCATCAAAACCAAACCAAACCGTTAATCCAAAAACATCGTTCTTCTCCGAGTTGTGTTCTAATCTTTATGACTAAGACCATTCACTGAATAGGAGCACAGAAATCGTGTCAAACTGATGAAACAATCTAATATTTAGAAAGGTCTCCCAGGAGTTGGACCAACATATGGGAGCAAATTAAACCAAATTAATCCAGGAGGTCTAGGACACATTATAACAGCAAGGTGACCCAGAGATAATCAGGCTCTTTCAACAAAAAGAAACTGGTTAAAAATGTTTTTTTTCCAAACCAGTTTTCAGATTATGCGGGAAATACTAGTCAAGACAAATTAATATTTATTAATTTCAGACACTAAAACTTGCAAATAATCAATTCTTCTGAGAAATACAGGAAAAAAATTGTTTTTTTCAGGGCTTCATCCCTACCACTAAGAAGCTGTTAACAGTAAAGAGCAGCGCCGCTACATGACACTCTCAAACTCACATCACACAAATGTGGCGTCTTTAACAGCTGTGTGGTTCAGAATTTATCATAGATCTATTACTAATTCAAAACAAATAGTGAAGACATTATTTAGTAGCATGTCATTTTGCAGTCTCATGGTATTTTGTACAAGTTAGCACTGACCTATGTTTGAGGAAAAAATGAAACTGATGCAGCTAAATCCAAGTTTGAACTTGCTGACCTGCTCCGAGGCCTTCGACAAACATCTTCTAGAATACTTGATGTGAGGAAAAGGTTACAACACGTGAGAACAGTTTTTGGTTATTAAAGTGCTCTGACACACCATTGGATAGCAGCAGTATGTATATACATATAAATGTGATTCAGAACTTTTACATATCAACCACTTTAAAATTGTCTATTTTACAGTCAAGCCAAGGAAAATTCCTTCTAAATAAAATTTAAAAAAACAACACTTTCTACTTCTCTCAGTAGGTGCTTCAACTTGACCTCTGGTAATGACAAAAGTATCATTAGATTTTAATATGGAAGCGAACGGACACAAAATAAAAAACAACAACCCAACCCTACAAAGTAAAATATTCTCATGAAGAATATCAACCATACTGTACTTTATATACATACAAAATTACATTTCATTTTTTCTCTCTTTTAAAGTAAAGACTGTAAACACTGCTTTACGTCCTGTAGTCAGGTTTTATCAACATTTCTGCTACAATCACTTTGTTTTCCCATAGAAAAAATAGTCGAAGGCTCTTGATCTGGCACCTGCAGATTACTTTTTCTTTATTTTTCTCAATCCCGTTACCTTTTTTTTTTAACCATCTGTCTGATTTTTTGTATCCGTTGAACATGACAAAAGAAAATGAGTGGAAGCTCTACAGTGGAGTAGTTTTTAAGTGGGCTATTTTTAACCCACATGGACCCCCTGCCTATATAAAAGAAGGGTGTAGTTAAAAGAGAAGGAGACATGAGGGGGTCAGCTGACAACAGTAGACGAGGCTAGGTTTGAGTACAGATAAGTCGTAAATAGCACAGGTAGAGGTTGGGAGAGTCTGCAATAGAAGTCCACATAATTTGGGAGTTTTTTTTTTGCCTTATCCATATATCTTGCAAAAAAACCCAGAAAGAGTGTAGCAACAGGTAAAGATGTTTGTTGCAGGTAGTGATTCGAGCTTGTACTCAGAGTCCTTGGAGGAACTCCTGGAGTTGCCTGACGAGCTCCGAGTCCACCGTCTCCATCAGGGCGCTGAAGCCTTGTTCCCCCATCAAGGTCTGCTGCGCTTTTAGCTTCTCGTAGACAAACTGCTGGAGTGAAACGCTGTGCACCGGGTCCTCGAGGGCCAACTGCATCGGAGCAAAGACAAGAAGAGGGGAAAATCATAGGTAGAATGCCACCAGAGGAAATGTCTCAATGAGAACGTTTTGGGAGAAAAGATGCTGGTGAAACTGTCACACACAACGTCTTAGATATTTGTGAATTACATTGTATAATCATTGGTTTTTCAGTGAGATTCAGTATTTTTGGTTTGATTGGATGTGTCTGAATTTAGGGATTTCCGTTTCTCCCTTTCTTCCCTGGAGATTTGCTCAGGCCCATTCAAGCCCAGACTTGTCGAGAAGGACTTGAGTCTGGTTTTGGCTGGGTCTCTATACGCCTTCCCATTTTTGTGTAGAACAATAGAGGCTTGATTTGATAGGAGGTAATATCAGAGTGGATTCTGTAATCAGCTTCTCCCGAACCTACAACCTGAGTGTTCTCATTGAAGAGGAAAGAATTGTTGATCTGAGGCAATTCATCTTTCATTCCTTTTAATCTAACCATTCCAGTAGGATTTCTGATTTTATACTGATGACAAAAGAGTGAATTAGAAAAAGACAACCATGGTGTCAAACTCCTTGTGATTGCAGGTTTATTTAAGTATATTCCATGAGGGAGAGGAAGAGGGGGTAAGGATAACTGAAAATATACTCATTTCAAAACCACCAATATAAGTTACTGGAGTGGAACCGAAAACACTTTTGTTGATTTCTCTATCGTCTTATATAATTGCCTATAACTTAAGATGTAAAGTTTACCCCTATTTGACTTGAAACCAATGCATTTCCCTGATGATAAAAGGTAAATGTTGAAAAAGAGAAATTAATAAATGAAATTCTAAAGAATATGAATATAGCAAAACACATAAAGCCAAGCTAGTATTTTATCTGAGCTTTATTGTTAACTCTAACCAATACAATTATATTAATGTAAGATATGTCGAATAATATATTAAACTGCTTAACAAAAAAATTGGATTAATTTATTATCCATAACTCTATCAACAGCAGGAACAACTTCTTTAGAGTCACTTTTGACAAACGGAGAAATGAAAAGCAACTCAGACGTGAGAAAGTCCAACTCCGACTTATACATCCAACACAAAACTGAAAAGACTCTATTGGTCAATTCAACCACTGCCATTAATCTTCAACAGAACACAGCATGGGAAAAATAATCCTAGACATGAAGCCAAGAAAGGTTGGATAGCTGACAAGAGTTGAAATATTTCTCTGGGCGAGAAATCTCATTTTTTCAAGTTGCATGAAACAGAGGCAGTGAACAAAAAAAAACAACACTTGAAAGGTTTAAAAGCAGATGCATTGCTCAATTCAACATATTTCACAAATACGTTTCCAATCAACCCAAATTGTTTTTAATAATTGCCAATCTTAAAATTATTCAAATTCTTATTAGTAAAGCTCATAAGAGATGGAGTTCAGATGCTCTTTAAACACTTTCATAGATATACTTCAGCTTACTTTTTATGTTGAAGGTACAATGTGTAAAATGTTGTGGCATCTCTTTGAATACAGTGCATCCGAAAAGTATTCACAGCGCTCCACTTTCTCCACATTTTTTTTTATGTTACAGCCTTATTGCAAAATGGATTAAATTAATTTTTTCCTCACAGTTCCACACACAATACCCCATAATGACAAAGTGAAAAACAGTTTGTTTGACATTTCTGCAAATGTATTAAATTTAAAGAACGAAATTATAACATCTACATAAGAATTCACAGCCTTTGCTCAATATTTTGTTGAAGAACTTTTCGCACCAATTACAGCCTCAAGTCTTTTTGAGTATGATGCTACAAGTTTGGCACACCTATTTTAGGGCAGTTACTCCAATTCTTCTCTGCAGGACCTCTCAAGCTCCATCAGGTTGGATCGGGAGCGTCGGTGCACAGCCATTTTCAGATCTCTCCAGAGATTTTCAATCGGGTTCGAGTCTGGGCCACTCAAGGACATTCACAGAGTTGTCCCGTATCAACTCTGTGAATGTCCTGGTGGTTCCAAACTTCTTCCATTTACGGATGATGGAGGCCACTGCTCATTGGGGCCTTCAATGCTGTAGACACTTTTCTGTACCCTTCCCCAGATCTGTTCCTCGATACAATCCTGTCTCAGAAGTCTACAGACAATTCCTTGGACTTCCTGGCTTGGTTTGTGCTGACATGCACTGTCAACTGTGGCAACTATAGACAGATGTGTGCCTTTTCAAATCCTGTCCAATCAACTGAATTTACCACAGGTGGACTCGCATCAAGTTGTAGAAAAATCTCAGGGATGATCAGTGGAAACAAGATGCACTTGAGCTCAATTTTGAATATCATGGCAAAGGCTGTGAATACTTATATACATGTTATATTTTCGTTCTTTATTTTTAATACATTTGCAAAAATTTCAAACAAACTGTTTTTCACTTTCACCTAATGGGGTATTGTGTGTAGAATTTTGAGGAAAATTCATTTAATCCATTTTGGAATAAGGCTGTAACATAACAAAATGTGGAAAAGTGAGGGCTGTGAATACTTTTCGGATGCACTGTAAATGGAATATAAATGACAAATTATTTTTTATAATGTAAGTTTGGAGAAATCCTTTCTTTTTATTTCTATCTGTACATTCAGCTGGATGGACAAAGCAGATGATGGGTCTGAAGAGGAATTTGGCGTTTATTAGTCGTTTCTGGAAAACTTTTCTGTGTTTTGATAAGTTGAGGATCATACTTATTATTTAAAACAAGAAACAGAATGGAGTACAAAACCTCGCTGTCAAAGCGAGGGCAGGACTACTTCCAGAAGCGGTCCAGTATCACTTTTGCAGCATTTCATATGAGCGCAACAGCCTCTACAAAGTACAAAAAAGGCTTGTCATGTTGTGTTGAACAACTTTGAAACTGTAAAAGTTGTATGTTATATGTTATAGACACCTGAATGCTATATGTTATAGACACCTGAAAAACTATAGTAAAACTACAAACTATATAGCAATACTGCAGCTCATTCATTTTATTTCAATTTCCCCATAGACCAATCACCGTTATCAAAAGATGTTAGTAGACCCCACTCCCACAACCATTTGGAAGCAGAGGAAGAATCTGAACTACACAAACACCTACGTTTCTGTGACTGAATGTCATTCATAAATTCATCAGACAAAAACTTGATATTTGGGCAGGCAGTGCACTCTCATTCACGTCCTCCAAAAAGAGCCCTGCAGACCATACAATTGCTTTTGGAAGCAAAATGTTGTCATGACACCCCTTGGATTTTTACCAATCTCTACCACAGAATACTTGTCATGGTAATTGGTTTTGTGTCATTATAGTGAAATCACACTAATCAGGAGTGGCTTTTGGAGAGTAGCTTTATGACAAAGCCGCCATCTAACCTGCATAATTGCTTTTAGCACAATGACCTGCCAGGTCGAGGAGACAAATATCACATTTTATGATGATTCTTATTGTCCCCTTGAATATCTAATACAACTGGGGGAAACAATGATTCATGTATGTCTGAGTACCAATAAATATCATGTTAATACTGGACTAAAAGGGAAATGGCAAATTACTAGTCGGTAGGTACAGTACGACACGCATATTAGCTATGTGTCCAATAAAACGAGACATCATTTACATTCAAAATGTAAAACACAAATGCATGTGCTCTTCACAGTCTGTTCAAAGAATGCTTGCAGAACTTGTGTAAATGAACAAAATAAACACAATAAAAAGCGACAGATGAAAAGACTGTTGAAATTACCAGCAAAATGAAAACAAGACGTTGCGAGTGGACATATTCTTAAAGGCATTGTGTTTCATCTACTCGACAGCAGAGCGCTCAGATGAAAGGTACTATGTTAAGTACCTCCACTGTACCAGGACTCAACAACACAGCTCCCATACAAACCAATCTGAAGCAACCAATAGGATCAATACGCCCGACCCACTGTGATCCTCTGGCATACGCATATTCAGATGAGATGAGCAGAAATGAGAAAGAAAACACAAAATAAGGAGAGGCTTTTGAGATGCTAATGATGACGTCATAATGAACACCGTGTGAAAACGACTGACGAAAGAAGCATGACGCGGGATACAAAACAAGCGGGCGATCACAGCTCTGCCTAATTGTTCAGAGAGGAGGACGAGACGATGAACATTTCTCTCTGAGAGCAGGAAAATACCTTCCATGTCACTGTGCATCTCTGAAATGATATGAACTTACTTCAGTGTGATGCAATGAGCCGTAGGGCTGTACGATACATTCACATATGTAAACTCAGAACTGCATTATGTGAGGGGATGTTGACAGTTTGGAGGATTACACAGCAGGAAGACATCAGTGTCATCAGTTGCTCTCAAATGGTCAAATTCTATTCAATTGTCACATGGTTCAAGACACGGATTCTCAATAAATTCTACAATACCTAAATGCCTTCGAAAGGCAATAAATTCAAGTCCTATTAGTAAATGCTTTAAGATTATTTTGGAGGGAAGACTGGTCGTTTAAATTATTTGGAAAGGGTATTATCCAGTCTGGATCAGTCAGGAGGAAAAACATCATGTAGCTTGTTGTTGAAGATCCAGTCATCACACAATTATTCCAGATATGTTTAATATTTTAGACTGAAATGTCATCACAAGCCTGTGAAATGAATAATTATAAAACCATAACTGGGTGAAATCAGTGGACAACTAGCAAACTACGGGAATGTGCTATGCAAGAGTAGCTGTTGATTTAGTATTCTCTGAGGTGCAGCGCCACAGTTCACCTGTGCACTTGCTCTCACTGACCTAATGATGCATGTGTGAATGCTGTTGTCAGTTCATGTATTTTTCTTTTTATATATTTATATGAATGCGATAGAATGTGAAACCGAATTGCCATTTGGGAATAATGACATTTTCTCAGTCCTGAAGCTCTGCTCTCCTATGACTGTCTCTCCAGTATTTAACTGACTCTTAATGACTTCCTCACCATCTCAAGATAGGAGCAAAGATTTTTTTCAACGCATTTTAACTTATGTTTTGGTCAAGAAACATGCAAAACTTTGTTCCTTGGAATATTTCAGGAGTTGAATATTTTTCAGTAGGTTTTCCTTATATATTTATTTGGTCATTGCATGTGTGCATGATAAAAAATGTTATGCACACATGATGAATGTGGTGAAAACAGCCTTCAGGTTTGTCCCAACTTTTAGTTCAAGGTCAAATCAACACACAGCTTTTATAATACATGTTCATCACTATGATCACTTCAGTGTTCATAATGTTTAGCTGAACAGTGTGCATCCATACTGATGTTACCTTTTACAAAACTCTACACACATTGAAAACACCGATCAAATGTGGTCAATAATGTTCTGAGTGCCGTGGTCCAGGTTATCTATTTATGTCTTGTCGATGGACATGTCTTTCTCACACATATCAATTCATCACTCAGTTAAGAGACACTGACTTATCCAACCAGCTGCTGTCACACATGGAAGTCATCATTACTATCGTATCTACACAGTCATTCCAACAGTGTTTCCTGACAACAAAGAAATACTAGGATATATACTAGGGGAGTCTGATAGATGCCATCACATGTATATAATTACAAACGCAAATATCTGTGTGGGACGTTTTTGTTCAAGTTATTTGCAAAACCCATGCAGGTAAAAGTGTATACTGCATTTTTTCCCCCAATGTTTTTTACAAGGAATTAATAAAGAGTACAAGACCAACCAAATCCGAAAAAAAGATAAAGATTGCCAACACTTTCTTGCTAATTAAATGCGTTAGTTGGATTTTTACGTTTGTACAACAGATGAACTTAAAATAATTGACCATAAACCCAATCAATATTAAATTCAAATCAGGGCACCATGTCATCAAGGAGAACAAGAAAGAGAAGAAGGTATGTTAGTGAAAGGCCATTAAAAGCATTCTCAGGAAGTCATTGTTGAATAATGTATCACTGTACTTTTCTGCAGTCAAAGCTTAATGAATGAATGTGGCTAAATCACATTTTGTTCTGATCATATGACACTGGGTATTCAAGGCAAGTAATGCTGCATTCACACATTTTCCCATCACTTTACTTGTCTGAATGTCACCTGAGATCAACCGCGTCACTTGCATTGGTAGTATATCTTGCTCAAGTTGAATTATCTATTTTTATTATTTAAAAGTTTGGAAAATCCGAATGAAACAGGAGCGGCCATTAATATATGAGAAAGAGATAAAGACAAATGAAATAGAAATGGTGCAGTAAAGAAAGAATGTAGCAGTTACCATTGGAGAAGTGCAACTTCAACAATATACTTCGTGGGCTATAAGGGAGTAAGAAACTGTCCGAATTATGAACTAAAGGTCAGAAGAAATCTGCATGAAAACCTGATGGTCACCCTGATGGAGCGCAGAGCAAATATTTCAGTCAGGGAGAAAAATGCAGAGCATGCAGAAAAAGATAAGATGGTACAAGTAGAAGCGCTAGAAGAGTGAGAAATTGAGTGATGAGAGGAAAGGATAGAGGGAGAGTCACATGCCCCCTGCTGTGGCTGACTGATAAAGAAACCTCGATATGTATTCTATGGAGAGCAAAGATAAATGAGAGGCAGGATGAAAAGAAGAGAGACAAATGAGATGTGAAGACCGTTGAAGGGGTTTGGTTGTTGCCTAGAACGCAGATGAGAGAAAAAAAGAAAAGAAAAATGTTTTAAATACAGAATAAAGAGGAAGGCTTTCTTTTCTGGGATAAGACATATGCTAAGTATGTATTAAAAATCTGTGTTTACCAAACCAAAGTGCTCCAAAATGATAGCGGCCCGTAGTTTCTAATACACTTAAGATTTGGTCTCAGATCCAAAAGAATTATGGCTGGCAAGCTGGGTCCCTCAAAAGTCCTGTTATTGAAAATTATTGTTTTATGCCCTCCTACAACAATAAAATATACGATGACTGGTCTGGAAAGGGTATTCATTGTTTTATGGACGTTTTCAATGAAACAGATATTCTCTTCCTTTGAGCAAATAAAACAAAAATAAGACATATCCCGATCACACTTCTTTAAATATCTGCAGGTGAAGGAATTTATTAAGCAGAATAATCCACCATACCCTAGAATGGAATCAGTAATTCTAAAAGACCCAAATGAAAAAGGAGGCATATCAAATATATATGGGAGATTTTCATAACTGAAACACACAAGAAATATGGAACACTTGAAAACGGCTTGGCAGGATGATTTGGGAGGAGAAATTACAGATGAGCAATGGCAGACAGGTTTAGAACAAACTCATTAGATAACAATATGTGCCAGACATGGACTTCTGCAGTTCCAGATAATACATCACCTACACTGGTCCAGACAAAGGTTCAACAAAATTCTTCATGTGAGCGTTGTTGACTTGTACCAATAGCTCGTGTGACCTGGGGCTGCCCAAGGATATCTGTTTTTGGCAAAACATCTCAGGAACATTATCAAAAACCTTACATAAAACTGTCGATTTAGATGGCAGTTCTTGGAATTATAAGTAAGGACCAAATAAAAAAACAACACAGAACGTACTATGATATCCTTTGTCAGCTTGTTGGCGCGAAGACTTATTTCACTTAACTGGAAGAATTAGGCTCCACCAACACAGTAACATTTAATGAGAGATGTTATGAAACACATGGAGCTGGAGAAGATCGGGCTTTCTATGAGGAATCAGGAGGAAAAGTTCCACAGAGTATGGCAATCTTTCATCGATCGTTTTAATAATAAAAAGGCATCTGATAAGTAGGGAGATATCTCCCAGAGACCCAGTACACCAGTTGTACAATATCTTCCACTTAGACGAATGGTATTGTGAGATCAGAAGCATCATTTACTTATTTTTTATTTATTTTTATTTGATCTATTATTTTTTTTATTTCTCCTCTACTTTGCCAATGTTTTTAATTTATATTTTGAAGTGTGAAGTGGTCTGAAATCTAACAAAAATGTTAATAAACAGAGTTTGAAAAAAACCCAAAAAAATCTGTATTCATGACAGCGCTGATGATGCTGTTTGCTTACTGCAGTAAACACCTGACCAATTTCACCACATGTAAAAACCAAATTAACGTAGCTAAAATGAGTTTATAAAACGATTTAGGTTTAATTTTGACGCCTCTGGTGAACAAGACCATCAGTGAGAAAAGTGACTATTTTCTGCAAAGTCATTATAATGATCGCCCTGTGACTGAATCAATCATAGGAAAATGATCGACGACAGACTATGCAGACCCGAGGAAACAGTGTTTACACAGATGATCTGCAGTTATTAGTTTGTGGCCAAGTAAAATTTTGGTGGTTTCGAGATTTCTACCGTAATTTCCTTGATATGATTTGTTATGCTGTTGAAGGATCAGTAGAGAGGAAAATAATTTGATTTGAATGGAATCAAAATTAGTTCCGGGCCGACCCTTTCCTTTCATACCAGTATGTAATATGTCTATTTTAATTTATTGCACCGAATAAAAGAAATGACAAGATGTGTTTTTAAATGAACATGGACATTTATTTTAGTAAAAGGTTATGACAAAATATCTACTACACCGTTGCTACTAAGCTATATCTTGCTTTTGGACTGAGATGACCAAGAGATAAAGTAATTCCAACCATCACCTTAATAGAATTATTACATCAGACGATTTTCAGGTCATGTACCTAGACCCGAAAATCGAAAAAACTCACTCACTTTCTAAAACAATCAATATCAATATATAGATCTTGAAGTAGTGGTTTATTTCAGGAAAATTAAAGTCCCTTTTTGTTACTCCAGCCTTTCACAATCACAGCTTCATCGGGGGTGCTGGGAGGAATATTCTGATATTGATGACACCATAAAATTAACTAAATCTCAAAAAATGAGGTATGCAACATATCTTATACATATCCTTATCAATTATATAAGAGCCACTACAGGGTTTTTTAATTTACTTGTGATGCATAGCAAGGGTGAGGCTTTCAGAATCTGTTAACTTTACACCTAAGCCATAAATCCCATCGTCCAGTGGTATCTTAGCAGCAATGCTAGTCGAAGCCATGAATAGAATGATACTTACTTGTCATAAAGTTTCATCTTTACTGGTGATCAAGTATGCCCCGCCATCATCATCCCAGTCATCCCATCATAGAAATTCAAGTTTCAGTTATGTTAATAATTAAGTACCAAAGAGTTTGATGTAGTGCAACTAAAATTCTGCTACCATTCTCAAGTCTAACTTACATGAGAAACAAAAGCAAGCATGTGGAGTGACTAAGGGCTGTGGACCTGCAGTAGTGTGTTGCATTTTGTGTGCATCATCATTTAGGTTTTTCATTGATAATTTGTCACATTCCACCCCCTTCAATAACCACTTTTGTGTTGTTTAAAATGGAAGCCGAGAGCAGGTATTTTAATACGTTTAACAATAAGTTTCCTTGAAATATAACATTCTCTTAAAGGGCAATATGAAAAAGGTTGGATTACTCTGGTATTCTGAGGTTTTCAAAGGTTTCATGTTCCTGAAATAGTATTTTTCTAATGTGCTTCTATTTCTTATAACTGCTTTCCCGAAATGAGACCGAAATACGCGTCTTGAATCTCAATTGACTTGCAGGGGAAGTGTGTTCTATTCTCTGAAATAAGAAAATTGGCACCAAAAAATTCACCGTCTGGACTGACAGCCTTTATTTATTCTTTTTTTTTTTCCACACACAATATTACAAGAAGTACAATGTGGCAAAATTTCATTCTCTACATTTAACCCATCCCTGAGGAGCAGTGGAAAGCCATCAAATTGTGAAAATTGGGGTTATGGGGTCTTGCTCAAGGACCCAACTTCTTGTATACCGCAAGGCGCTGGGATTGAATCGTTGACCTTTAGGTAGGAGGACATCCACTGTACACACTGAGCCATAGCCGACACAGGCATTGAAAACATCATGCTAATCACAGTGTTCACTCTTACAGTTCCAAACTGAGCCCTTTTGGGGATCTGAATGTTTATTTATAATAATTAATTAGAAGGGAAATATTGTTTTTACCTATGTTCTCTTGCCTGAACCTAATGGCTTCCACAGATTGTTGGATTATTGTAATCTATCCATGCTGTTGTCCTAATGTTGAGATGTCACCTTAGTCGCAAGCAATGACATTTATTTTGAGTCTATCTCATGTACATTATCATATGAGAACACCATTTTCAGGGCTGAAACTAGTCCACAGGAACTAGTCAAACTAATCACCCAAAAATAGAATATTTAAAATATTTACTGTCCCATTCACTCATCATCTTCTTTCGGCTGATTTAAAACTGTATACAAGAGATCCCACATTCATATATGGAAGCAGGTATGGTATTTCAATGTTTTAAAGCTCTTAAAAACAAAAAATTGTGGAATGGCCGTAACAACTCTGGAGAGCCATTCAATTTAGCATGTGCTGCCCACCACACATTGTAACAGATAAATACTGTAGAGCATCATGCTGGAGGACCTCTTACACTGAGGCCAGTATTTGTCTACCTCTCATAAAAAATTGTACAGTCTCTCCAACCCACAAGTATGCTGAGTCAGTTACACACACAAAATGTAATGATATTGTGAAAATGGCTCACCCGAGGACTACTGTACAAAACCAAAGACATTAATTCGAGAAAGCAGATGATCTCACGGATCTTTGTCAAACAATAAAAAAACATAACACAGGGAGAGAATCTATGCACATTCAACTGTAGCATAGCACTGTACTTAAAGCTACTCCAAAATGAGTTAACTCTGAGTCAAAAATGTGCACGATAACAATCAAAAGCCATCATCAATGGAGCTCAGGTCACTCTGATTCACCATGACAAACAGTGAGATTATAAGGGTCCCATACCTAATACCCTTTGAGCAAGAACTTTTAATGCGCTCGCAAGCATATATTTAGAAAAAAGATATACGGGCTTCATCATAGGAGATAAAACTGCTGTGCGAAGGAATTGCTGCCAGAGTGTATCGATCAAATAGTTTTACTACATACGCACAGAAATAATATATATCTGTTGCAAGATCAAACTGCATCTATTTTGAGAAACGTTTTCCACCAAATCTTTGCACTAACCACATGTTTGTTTGCAGACAAGTGTTAAAAAAAAAAAAAAAAAAAAAAACGGAGAGCAACGAGATGCACGGTTTGAGAATGTCACTTAAATAAATCATGGAGTTAAAGCACGTGTAATCTGGGTCTTGCAGTCTTCTCCCAACATCAGTCTATTAATGTGACAAAGGATTGACGGACAGCTCTGCTTCCGGCTCAGAAGGTGAAAGAGTCAGGGACAACCTCAGACTTTCTTTAAGTAAACCTGCCAGCGAGCAGGCTAGGAACAAATGACAGAAGATAGTAGTTTACAGTAAATACATCAACTGAAGCATTTAATCTGGATACGATTTGGATGTAAATCTGTGACAATAACCACATTACTGCAATACTGTGGTCACCTGATCCAACCATAGGGTTGGGCTGATTACAGTCATTGCAGCAATTTTTTGCTGGGAAAAGCAATTGCATTGAATATATACATATATTGAAAAAACTACAAACTCAATAATAATTATTTATTCTTGTTATTGACAACCCTCCATCCTACGTTCCTATGGGGGAACACAACTTGTCAGCTGCTGGTCACGACAGCTTTGCTGTGGGATGGAACATAAATTAAAACCCAGTCTTATGGGGGATTTCTTGGTTGTGTGGTGTGAATTGTTAATTATTCATAGGATTGAATACTTGTGATATCTACATTCCATTGATAATATATGCTTCCAACACACGGACATAGATGATGCACTAAGTACAGTCGTATAATGCTGTATAGTGGTCAAAGAGCTTTGTCATTAACAGGGACGGTGATGGTGTTGTGTGTACCTTTATGTCTTGAGATGGAGAAGCAAATGTAACATCTGTTCCTCTCAAAACCAAAACAATTAATAAATAACAGCCCTCCTTGTAAAAATAAAAAGAAACAACCATCACCCCAGCCCACTTGAGAACTGTGCAGAAACCAACACGAATGCTGTCTGCAGGAAGAAAACCCTCAAATCACACTCAAACCCATTTGCCTGGTAGCGGTACAATCAGGCTCAATTCCCTCTTCGGTCAAAGGCTGCCTGAGAATGTATGACCATATGCACTACGAGTACGCTTTCAGAGTGTGTACTCAGTGTGACTGTGTAAAGATCCTGCCTTGAACCAGACGAAGTGAATTGAAGAATTTATTTTCCTGGCAAGAAACAGAAACCCAAAAAATGAACCAGCCTTACTGTACCTACTCAAAGACCCGTCCATACTGAGATATACTTGATATGCAAGTTCCATTTGTTTGGCTTTTTCATTGCTGACTTAAAGTCTATTGCCTAGTTCATGTTAGTGACTCTGATTGATTCAATAATATACTATGCATAAATCAGACTATAGCCCAAAATACGCTTTATTAACTTAACTGCAATTTTGCATATGGCCTACAATTTGAGAGAATAAACACTCCATGCTCATTTAAAAGCTGCATTGGTTGTTGTTTTTTCTTCAAGTCCTTTTAATAAAGAGCCTATCCTTATTTTTTGGCTAGGTTAAGGGGGTTATAAGCCATCCTTAACTGAATTTTTTTTCACCCCTTACAATCCTAACCACTACCAGGCCTATTAGGAGGCAAACAATGATATTACATGGGTTGGTTACCATACAGTCTAGCTAACACCTGTATTGCAAAGGATTAAAGAATGTGAATGTGTGAAAGCAATGGTGACGTACAATTGGAGTTAGCTCACATTGTTTTAATCTGAGAGGTGCTTATGGAATAGTTATGGCTCACTACACAGGTGAGCATTTGTAACAATATTTCAACACCGCTTCCAACATGTTCGAAAGCATAAGAGTTGATTTACAGGAGCACACAGTTTTTTCTTACAGATGGCAATTTTTGTGTGGAAAAAAGTATGCCTTTTTCGGGCACCGTTTTTGTGCACATTAAGCAGTAACAATAGGAATAAATTGGTTCTAAGTGTGTGACATTATCGCCCTCTATCCAGGACCACAAAGTATTGGAGACATTCTATATTTTATTTGGCTTGGGGAAAACTCAAGATCTCCTCAATGGCTTTGGGAAAACTTCGGGAAAGAAAATGAACGGCTTAAGAGCAGAATGTACTGTAATGATCAGCTGCATAGAATAACGCAGTTGTGTAGTCCGTGGTGTAGTCAAGAGGTTTGCCTTGTTTTAACTGTAATCATGTCCAACATTGAAGTCAAAAGGTTCCACACTACATAAATCCATCAATCAATCTATCATCATCTGCATACAGTGAACTACACAAAAATCATTAAAAAATAAGTTTCTGTAAAATGTTGTTCTTAGTTCTTCTGTCGAAATCATACCTATGTTTTCCACCACTTGTCTTGCATGCTCTCCAGAGTAACTACATTAGAATCTGCATCTGACTCATCTAATGTTTATAGCCAAAATATGTTTGCTTACTTGCAACAATTAAACAAAATATACCATTACAGGTTTTGTGTAATCTTTGCAATTAAGCCGCCTTCGCGCCGTGACAATACATCTGGCACCAACTTCAATTCTGTGCTAAGATGACAGCACACAAACAGTGTTTTTAATAAACCCAATTTTGCCACTTTTTATCCAGTAGGGTTATATTCATATATTTAATATTGATGAAAAATTAGGATTCTTTCTGTGAACTTCATTCTGCAGAATCTTATGAAAATGTGAGTAATTAGATAGATAGATGAGAGGTAAACAGAAAACTTTATTAATCCCAGTGGGGAAAAAAGGTGTAATAGGTGATGATTAATTGAACTGATGATGAGCATGCCTATATGTATAGTCATCTGACGTTTATGTATAGATTCTCATTCATCCAGGTCATTGTGATCCATGTTGGTGATACAAAAGCAAGTGGACTTCCGGTTTCACTTGAAGACGTTTGACTTCTCAAAGAGACTTCTGAGTAACTTCTTCAACCCAAAACAGAATTCCATTTGTTTTTGAGTCAACCCACATGGATAGTGCTCTGACATAAACATATGTATATGAATGTAACATATAATATTGGACAATACTATAATATAGTACAATAATAAAATAACATAACAGTAGTTTGGTGTTGTTATCATACAATAGCTGTTAAAACAATTATATATAATACTCAAAAAAAAAGAAGGAACACTTAAATCACACTTCCCACATCTGGATGAATGAAATGTTCCAGTTGAAAATCTTTATTGATTATATAGTGTAATTGTTGAGAACAAAAAAACATGAAAACCATCAATGGAAACCAAAATCATTAACCCATTGAGGACTGGATTCGGAATCAAAGTCAAAGTGGATTAATTAGATCCCAGGCTGATCCAACATTTGAGAATTTCCTCAAGATAATTATATAATATAATGTGGCTCAGTAGTGTGTATGGCCTGTACGTGCCTATATGCACTACCTACAACGTCTGGGCATGCTACTGATGAGATATATACTATACTGTACTCCAACTCCTGCATCCACCTTCATGTTCTCCATATTCTTAAGCTTCGCCTTCAGCGAACTGGGCTGGATTTTAGTGAAGGCCCTGAGAGGTTTGTTCTTTTTGGTCTGTCCAGACTGCAAAGGGCATACTCCTACTGCAGAGTTTGTCTTCTGCAGTATGTTACAGCAATATTCAAACCTACATTGTCTTGGTATGCAATTTGGCAGTGGGTCGAGTGATGAGGACATTACCACGCAAGACTGTTAAAATCCCAATATCTCAACCCATGCGCTATAGCAAATAATAGAGAGAATTAGAATTAGAGAATCAGTTGCTTATGAAATAGAGCCCATCATGCCTCATATGCGTATGTGTATGATTTCAGTGTGCCATTATATCCCTCATCCAATTACTCATTGTTAAGCCTGCTTGTCAAACACATTCATCCATCTTAAATAAAGCTCAAAGCCACACTCTAAATCAAACCATAGAGTGTGTTACCTTTAGTATTTAAAAAAAAAAAAAGACACAAAGTGGAACTGACCATTGTTGTGGGATATAGACTGATGGACAAGAAAAATTAAACCTAACACTGTACAAAAAAAAAGAAGGAATGCTCATTCTTTCTGATCCAGAATATATTCTCCCTTCTTAAGATTTCAGTTATTTAAGACAGTTTTAGATCTTCAATATTTAACATCACAGACTAAATCAAAACTTTTAAATATTTTTTAGGTACCGTCGGTACACTGAAAATTTTGTTTGGTTTTCTTGCCTAATTAAAAAAATAAAAAACAACAAATGAGTTCATATTTGCTGAGCGTGTCAAAGTGTGATTACACTGTGTACATAGCC
Organism: Lophius piscatorius; assembly: GCA_009660295.1. Taxonomy (NCBI): domain Eukaryota; kingdom Metazoa; phylum Chordata; class Actinopteri; order Lophiiformes; family Lophiidae; genus Lophius; species Lophius piscatorius. The sequence continues at coordinate 66,137 of VRLP01000811.1, read as the reverse complement.
AAACTATCAAGAGGGTCCTTAATTACGCTGGCCAAACAAAAGTGAGGCCAAACCGAGTGAGAATGACGAGTCAGCTCGGAGATAAGGTCATATGCATTCATCAGCATTATAATATCCAGGGACAGATTGATCATTAACAGAAAATAGACAGCAGATTTAAATAGTCATCAATGAAGACATAAGTGGAATTTAAAGATTATAAGACCGACGAGGTCAAAGCAACAATCGTAGAGGCACGAGGGCGAGAACAGAGATTACTTAAAATGTCATCCCTAAACACAAACCATTGTTTCCTGTTCGTGGTTTCATTACTTAATTTTCTCTAGACTTAGAGGGAGGATTAAATCTTGATTGCAGTCATTTCCTCACTGAGTGAGGTGGAATAAATTGTAATTTCCTAATTTTTTATTTGTAGGAGAGGACATAAATCTCAGAGTCCTTTGGTGGTTAGTCACAAGAGGGGATATTAACACAAGACCCACCCTGTACCCAGACAAGCATGCAAAAAATTATTCTAAAAAAATATAAAAGGGGTGGAAAATTGGAAACACTAAATCTGATTGGAGCCAACTCCACCCTCAGAAAAATAGGTACCCTAGTTAACTTCTGAAAAGGACAGAAGTTGTGGACACCATCAAGGCTTGACTCAACTCCAAATGAGACTGTGGGTAGATTTTTATTGTATGTAACAAGAAAAAGCCCATCACGGCTCCTGCGTATGAAAGTTTGTTCGTACATCTGCCAAAAAACACGTTGAGCGTGAGGTAGCATTTAATTGGTCGCATCAGTGAACCTGAAATATGGTAGGTATGATGAGAAAAAAACCCAGACAACAACAAATAAAGCTGACTTAGAACAAATACTTATGCTAAATGTGGAGTTTCTGTAGATTATTTTTCAAAATGTGGTGGGACTGTAAGTAAATCCACATGTTATGTACCGTCAGTGTGTGTTCGAGACCATGCCCTGTATCCCTCCTACATACCAATACGTGAAAAAAAAAAATGGTCAGAGTTTACAACCATTAAACTTATTCTCTTTTTGGAATGATTGTAATGTAGTATCACTGAATCACCGATGTATTCAATCCTGAACAATCTGGTAAACATGTGGCTTCCAGGAAAGTCTGGAGGGAAACAGAAGGAAGATCAATGACAACTGAGTGCAAAAAAAACTCCAGGAAAAGACTGACTAGTAGACATGAGAGTACTTGCAAGAGTGCATGAAGTAAGCTAGTGAGTCCCCAATTTCTGTCTTCATATTCATGACTCTGTCTGATAGTCTTTTCACCTGGGAACCCCATTTCACATACTTTTCTTTTATTATTTATTCTTTAGAATTCTGTTTTATTAATTATTATTTTTATTTAATGGACTGTTCCAACTAAATGGAAAATTTTGGTGCACCAAAGCAATCACGACAAATGTTCACACTTCTGTAGAACAAACTTTGCTTTGGGCCATTCAAAGTCAACGCTTTTTTGAATAATTAAAATACATGTCCTATGGCAAATATATTTCAGCTCTCCAAGAAACCAATCAAAATGGCAGACATTGGTTAGCATTGTAAATTTTATGAGAGGTGAAAAAAACAAAACACTTCTTTGACTTCATGATCATCTGACTTACATAGCAGTAACACTTCCACAAAAAAAGCACTCAAGTTCAATTGTTGCTCACAACTCCCAAAAGGCAAATGGACAAAAGGCAAAAGTCTGGACGGTTGAGGAGAGACAGAGATAAAAACTAATTTTGATAGCTCTATATGCCCTCGGCAGCATGGTAGTTAATCTTCATATCTCAAGCTACAAAATAACATTGTAGGAGAGGTCTGTTATTATACAAAACCAAATCGTGCTGACACTGACGGTCTCCTTGAGACTAGTAGCAATAATATAACAGGAATGACATGCCTTCATAGCTAATTCTATGTATGACCTCAAGTGAATTGATGAAATGCTGTAACAAATTTCCTATAAATATATACCTCTATGGTACCCTTTGCATCAGTTTAATTGTTCATTAAAGTAAAATAATGAAAACCTGTTGTATGATAAAAAATTATTTCAAGATTAACCAGTAATTCAAGGCATCAGACAGCATTTTGTGTTCACTCTAAGCAGTAGCAGCCACTGGGGAATAAAGTAATAATTTTGTTTGATTTCTCTAATTTAAAATCTAAACATGCACTTTTAATGGAATAGATGTTTTAGGGAACTAAATCATTCCTTACTTCTCATCTACCCAACATAATGAAAACGAAGAGGCGACTTAATGACTAATTAATAAGCGCTGGGAAAAGGTTTTTCAGTCACTTTACACAAAATAATAGTTATGGGGCAAAAATGTAATAGCTTTATATTTCCTCTTCTTAATTTCAATGCACGCACATTTAATGAGATGCACGCACATTTAATGAGATGCACGCACATTTAATGAGATGCAATAGTTAAATCAGGATGAGTTTGACCAGAAGAGGTCCTTTGATAAGAATTTTTAATTTTTACTTAAGCTTAATATATGTAGAAGATGGGCAAATATTTTATAATATCTTCTACATATATTTATATAACTCATAGTGTCCTGCTTGTTTCAAAGAAAAACGGTAAAATTAAGAAAAAACTTAAATTGAATATGGGATTGTGTTTTTTTAAAAATATATTCTTGTATCGAAATGCAGTGAATGTTTCTTTAGAGCAATTCTCCTTTGCATCAAATGTATTTTTTGTCATGGGCTACATTTTGAATATAGCAAAAAGAAAAGGCTGATGGGTCACTGTCACTGGGTCATTTGTTTTCCTTTCTCCGACCACTTTTGGCAGGTACAAACCTCTGCAGACCGGAAAATCCCAAACCCCCCTTGCTATTTTGTCGATGCTCTGACCCATCCAGCCTTAACAATTTAGCCCATGTCAGAGTAGCTCAGCTCACTTCACTTGCTCATTTTTACTGCTTCCAACACATTATCTTTGAGAGGAAAATGTTCAGCTGTGCCTATTTATCTCATCGACTGACAGGTTACATTGAATAAAATAGAACATATTATTCGTCAGTGGTTAAAATTTTCTGGCTAGTTGGTATATATAGACACATTCTCAGCATCTCCTTTGTCTTGTGTGTATTAAAATCAGAATGGACTAACGTGGGTGTGTGCCACTAAGGCACAACAGAAGGAGGGACCACAGTCATTAGATGTTGACTATCCTTCTTCATATGAAGCACAAGAATTAAATGATGCATTATGTACAGAGGCCCAAACACAGCATCGCTTAGTGTACAGATGAGTTGTCCGTAACACAGATCAAAGTGAAGGACACTAAAAAATCCCAGACAAGATAGAGTGCAACAGTGAACAGCTTTCCTAGCACAGACCAAACCTTTTCTATAAATGGAGACAACAAGAGAAGTCAAATTTAGAAACCAATCAGATGACAGTAGCAGTTGTGAGGCAGCCTCTCCATCCACAGGGCCTATACATGTAACAGCACAAACTGTTGACACAGAAACTGAACATCCTGAAGAGAATGATAGAATCATGGGCTATTCATGACAAGCTCAGATTAATTATAGCAAAAATCAAAAAAACACCGTTTTATACAGTTTTTATCATTCTAGTCAAATCAAACTAAACCATGTGATTTATGTAAAATGTGCTGAATGATGATAAATTCATAGCTTTCAAACAGATCTAAGGGTAAACAGGACTAATACTTACCATGACACTTTCAGAAACATACTAGAGTACTTAACAGCGTTAACAGCGAGCGTCTATCTTAAAGGTCCATGAATATCCTTCTTGGGACTGTCAAAAATCCATCAGACTCCTGGTAGTTCCAGAAGAGATATAAAGAGTCTGAAAGTTGCTTGTTCCTCATTGCTGGGTTCTTCTGATTGTCTCTAGCTCTGTGGCCTCAAAGCTACATTGAATGGAGGTCAGTGTAATTGCTGCCCCCACAACTCCTTTGAGACAGTTTTAAACCATACCAACCTAAATATGTGATCAATGCATACACCCAATTCCAATTCTTACAGTCAGGCTAACAAAACACCAATTAACTAATGGCTAACGTGACACTTATGTTAATATTGTGTCTTTAGAGGTTCACTGACTGATTGGCAGGCTTAGTTAGATGTGATCAGCAATCGGCGGAGCAGCCTCTCTCAAGACGATTTAGTGTCGGTCACACGCATGCGCCAAGCATGAGCAGCGATGGCTACAAACATATCCCAATTAAAAACAGGAAAAACCAGAAAACATATAGGTCGCGTTTTGTAACACTATTAAGGCCAAAATAAGCTGTAGCGGAAAACCCCCAAAAACGTTCGGCACAATCAACTTAACCACACACTTTAAATTTAACCTCCCCCCCATATGTATTGTCTAAGTCTGTGACCTTTAATCCACAAAAAGCAGAAAATAGTCCGATTACAGATAAAATCCAAAATAGATCAGCATCACTCATTTTTATATCTTCCACTCTATCAGGTCCATTTCACGGAAACATTTCCAATGAAAAGTTTTTATTCACAGGGATCAACAACCGTCAGAAAACAATTTTTTTCAAGTTACATCTAAAATCAATCACTTTTTACTTAACAATATCAACAAAAAGGAATTTTAAATTACCCATGGTAATGGGGTGGGCTGATTTATTTAAAACTTAAACACCCATGCCACTTACTTATATAAACTATTTAGCGTTCCAAATCCTTTTCTCAGCCATAGCCCCTACTGGGATCGGTAGCATCTCTTCTAAGGATTAAGCTGGGCGTACACTGTAGGTTTGAACCTAATTCACACTTGCTAATGAGCCTCAGGACTGTCGACCGTCGGACGGTGTCAGTCGTTTCTCGTGAAGTGTACGGGTGATCATGAGTGCCAATAAACAGCTCCTGGAAAACCATGGGAAAATTGGATGGTTTTCTGGCCTGTCATAATTTTATCAGGGACCCGACTCGATCTGCTGAAGTAAGCTCCTTTTTTTCTCACTGCGCATGTTAGAAGTGGCTTCTGAGCATCTGAGTTGCCATGGCGTCAAGACACGTCATTTGGATAAAAATATTTAGTAGTCATAAAGTACAAAGTGTAGTTTGCGGCTGAATAGCAATGACAAATAAGAAAGGTTCATAGCTGTCAGAGCGGTATTACCAATTAAGTTAACGCTCTTTATAGTCAAACTTAGCTCGCTTACCTCACGTCGGCACCTTTTTAAAAAAGAAATTGGTTTTGGCACACAGGATGGCAAAAAATTATCAAGAAAGCTTGTTTCTGTAATGTTAGCATGATGTTAACAAACAAACTTTTTTCTGCCTCGAAGCTTGCAAACAAAAATGTATGGACAATTGTCAATAGCAACAACGGTCTATAGGACCCGGACAGGTCGTACAATGTGATCACTCAAGTTCGTTTAATTCGTACAGTGCGAGTTGAAATCAAAACAACCACAACTCTAAAGCCGTACAGCGTAAGCTCAGCACTAGCCATAACTTTACTAGAGTGACTGGATAAACGCCGATATCTGAAAACATAGGAGCGGTAGGAGAGCTGGCGCTCTTAATTAACACACCAGCTATTGCACTGCATTCTAGGACTTGTAGTATGAGTGGTGTTTGTGCTTTATTTCAGCGGGCCAGTTATTATAGAAATTAGTGTCTCGCAGTTTCGAGGTGGCCTTCGGGCCTTGAGTTTGACTTGCAGTTCTTAAGGATTTTTAGTTAAATGCTCAAGCCCTATTTATGAACCAACATTGAAGCTACAGTATATTTACTCATGTCAAACATTGATTTGCATTTGTGATTTTCAGTCTTCAGGTGTAGCAGCTGCAGAAATTCTCTGAAATTCTTAGGTATTTTCAGCAGCAGCATGAAAGCATCATGCCCTACAACATTTTCACAAACACCTTTTGGTTAGTAAAGTGATCCGAATTAAAACAAATAAATTTAAATGTTCTCCATTTCTTTCTGCCTTTGCAGGACTACAGGTCTTTAAAACAAATTAGTCGCAAGGGTAATTAGCAAGAGTTGAGAATTATATGTTCAATTTAATCCAACCCCAGTCCAATTTAATCCGAAGTATATACCTAGGCAAGAAAACGCATTTGCATCCATAAAATTGGTGGTCATGGTCTTTAGAAGTACCACTGGGGAAAATCACAGCAGTTATATTGAAATCACAATGGAAAGAAAATGACACTGATTGAAAAAATGTAATAAATTAAACTAAAATAAAAGAGATAGTATGCGCTGTAAACTAGAAGATGCTGTGGAAAATATTTTGTATAAATATGAGGACAGCCGCCACCTTATCGTGGTGGAGGGGTTTGAGTACCCTATTGATCCTAGGAGCTGTGTTGTCGGGGGCAATTTGCCCCTGGTAGGGTCTCACATGGCAAAGAGTTCCTAGAGGAAGGGTCAGACAAAGAACGGTCAAGACCCCTGATGAGAGAAAAAAACGAGGACTTGAGTACCCTGGGCTTACTTATAACTCCCCACCTCTCTGCCCATGTATTGGAGTTTAACCCAGTGAATGGGTTGCTTCCCTGCGATTGGGTTGGGGAACGGGTCCTGACAGCAGTTCTGAGTACCCATCCTTTCTTGAGTCCTTGGAACGGGTGCTGGAAAGCGCCCCAACTGGGGACTCCATTGTCCTACTGGGAGACTTCAATACGCACGTGGGCAATGACAGCGAGACCTGGAGTGGGGTGATTGGGAGGAAGGGCCTGCCTGATCTGAACCCTGGTGGTGTTCATTTATTGAACTTCTGTGCTAGTCAGAACACCATGTTCAAACATAAGGGTGTCCACCAGTGCACTTGGCACCAGGACACCTTAGGTCGCAGATCGATGATCGACTTTGTAGTTGTATCAGCTGACCTGCTGACACTAGGGTGAAGAGAGGAGCTGAGCTGTCAACCGATCACTACCTGGTGGTGAGCTGGATCAGACGGTGGGGGGAGGAAGCTAGACAAACCTGGTAGGCCCAAACGAATAGTGAGGGTCTGCTGGGAACGTCTGGCCGAGGACCCTGTCAGGATGGTCTTCAACTCCCTTCTCCGGCAGAGTTTCAACCGCGTTCCGGGGGTGGCGGGGAACATGGAAACTGAGTGGACCATGTTCCGTGCTGCCATTGCCGAGGCGGCTGCTGGGAGCTGCGGTTGCAAGCCTGCCGGTGCTAGTCGTGGCGGTAATCCCCAAACCTGCTGGTGGACACCAGAGGTGAGAGATGCCGTCAGGCTGAAGAAGGAGTCTTACAGAGCATGGCTGGCTTGTGGGACCTTTTAAGCAGCTGACAGCTACCGGCAGGCCAAGAGACACGTGGCTGTGGCAGTCACAGAGGCAAAAACCCGATCGTGGGAGAAGTCCGGTGAGACCATGGAAGAAGACTTTTTCGTCGGCCCCGAAGAAATTCTGGCAAACCATCCAGCGTCTCAGGGGGGGAAAGCGGTCATCCGTCCACTCTGTCTACCGGCTGGATGGGGACTGGCTGACCTAAACTGTGAAAGTTATCAGGAGGTGGAAGGAATACTTTGGGGATCTCCTCAATCCCACCAACACGTATTCCCAGGAGGAACCAGACCTGGATGACTTGGAGGTGGGTCCGCTCATCACTGGGGCTGAGGTCGCTGCGGCTGTTAAACAACTATTTCACATAACTATACAAAAATTACAAATAGGCAGATAGACTGCTTGAAGAGGGGACGCTACATAAGTAGATAGTAAGTGAGGAGGAGTAATATGGGTATCGATGAGGAAATATACAAGAACATTTAATATATTTATTCTAATATAATATAAAAGAAAAATTTTTATGTGCACTAAAACTCACATATCTGGAATTTAGTGTTCATTTGATGGCAACTGAACAATTTTCTAGGGGAAATCCTGCCTAAATAGATAAACAGATAGCATATTTGTTCTATGTCTGGAAAGGTAGCTTTAATATTCATAGAATGAAATATCTTCAGTAAGTACTCCACAGTGTGTTGTATTGTTCATACACTTATATAATCACCAGTTCCATCACCATACAATATTATATCAAATCTTTGGACAACAATACGATATTTGCCGATATCACAAAGTCTACCACGATACGATTACGGTTCGATTTGATTCAGGGGCCTTCAATCGATCTCAGACGATATTATGTACCCATTTAACAAAATTGGTAGCATTTCAACTTAAGAAAATTATAAAGCAGTTTTGACATGTTGAGACAATTTCTATGCAGAAATATAATAACAAAAAGAACAAAGAACTGTGTTTCACTGAAAAATATGACACTTCAAAAGTGACACATTTCTCATTTTTAGATACACAGAGCATTGAGGACCCCTGATTACTTTTAAATTATGAACGTATCTGTGGTCCAAGAATATGTTTCATGACATTGTATTTACATGGTTCTGATAGGTGCAGTGTTCAGTTGTTTGGAAGTATTAAACTGAAACATATCGATCCAACATATCTGCTTTGATTCAAAAACGAATTAATCCATATATTGGATAGTTTGTCACGTACTCCATTTGCTTGAGTTCATTTTCACTCCCTGAGGGGAGATGTTTCAAGTCTCAAATGCTAATTTCATACCTGCTGTTTGACTGGCAATGCACCAGACTGACTCCTCACCTTGCAGATGGTGGACATACATGGCAGCCTTTGTGCATATACTATGTATTCACTTTCTGTACATATTCAAAAAGAAGCATGGATACTCAAAAAAGAATGTTTTAGATGATGATTTAGAAAGTGCTCATAGGCTTCATCAGACTACCACAAATATGTACAATATTTGTATATACATAAATGCTTTTACACAGAGGTGCACACATCTGCCAAGCAGCAAAGCCATAAGAGAGCCAAAGTGGATGGTGTTAGGAAATATTTAAAAATTTTCTGAGTTTCCTTCCTCATTAACTTCCTCCTCAAACTGAAATCTGTTTCACATTGTCAAATCCATCACAGGCACACATGCGTTCAAGCACTTCGACAAATACATAAACCTGAATGCATTAAGCAGCAGAGAGAGATGTGACTTAGGGTTCTCTTTTCTATTCCCTGCAGCAAAAAGTCAAAGTCTGGGCTGAGGTGATAAGTGCAGTGGGATACCACTAAGCAAACACACATACTCACACGCGGATGAAAATGTCACAAAAAGCAACTATAGAAAGTACACACTGCTGTATTTCTTCTTCATGTATTCCCTCAAACAAACACATTTAAATTAAATTTGTGTAAAAGTGTATTTTCACTCAGGTCATCAATCACACACACCAAAATCATCATTATTAAACAATATACTCATAAAGGAAGCAGTGTTACAACTTAAAATCTTCCAGTACATGACAGAGGAGCAGAAGAATGCATCCTCATACAGAATGTATGGTATGTATTATATTGTAGGTATTGGTGTAAATGCTCCACTTGGGAGCCATAAATTGGGCATAAGTTTGGGTTCATCTAAAACAACTAAACGCATGCAATTATGACACATTCATGTATCAAGAGGCTTTAGCAAAGACTGAAGCTGACAGGTGTCAGTGGTTGCAATGTTAGGGCTGATCGCTGTATGGCCACCTTTATATGTACTTACTGGAGAAATATATTTTTCCTGGGATTAAAATTTTTGTATTTTTGATTGTTGTGTGGAATGTTAAAATTATGACAATTGGAGAGGGTGTGCTGAATAAAAATATTACATTACTGAAGTTATTTGAATAAAATCTAAAATAAGAAAAAAAAAAGGTTAGAAATTTAACTTCTCTACTATGTGCGTTTTTGACTCACCAGTTTCTTCCTCTTGTCCTGCTCAGTTGGAGGCTCTTCATCATCACTGAGCTTGGGCTCCTCAACATGGCTCATCAGCATGCAGCTGAAAACATATAATTATTGGACTCAATTGAAATAAACTGGCAGAGGAGGCATTGTAAGTGCAGACATTCAGTTTTGCAAAAAGCCTCAACTCTTTGACGATGCACGGTCCTCATATTGGTTCATCTGTATGCATAGAGAACTAAAAACAAAACCTCTGAACGCAGTCCAAGTTTGTACTTAGAAAGTAAAGTCTTTTATTTTCTGTCCTTTTTTCTTAATAGTTAGTGAGTCGAGACACAATAGCGAGGTTGAGAATGTCCCATTTTGTGACTTTAACCAAAAGCATTTCAAACTTGTGATTAGAAATTGTAACTAAATTCTACCAAAACTAACAACACTCAATGATACAAAAACACAATATTTGATCACTCTGGCATATCTTATATCACGTCCTTGTTGTTGCAGCCAGCTGCTTTCATTGGAAAAATACCAAATGTCAGAAACCTTCGGCAACTGGGTGGGAGCATATTGCATATTTTAGCAGCTTAAGAGCCAGACAAGTCCCTAAGCAGATAGTGACCACAACATAGCTGAGAGAAGATGAATATTGAACATAAAATCATCAGGTGGGAACAAACATGACTGCAAATGAATGATAATGTTGCTGCTGGATGTGAAAATACTCAACTGTCAAATGGTCCTAAATATACAGTAAAAGGTAGATGAAACGAGAAATATGGTCACATCTGCTGCCAGAAATATCTATTTTTGCACGTTGAAAGAAAAGGTTTTAATTTAAATTAAAAGAGAAGCTTGTGGCCACGGACATTTTTGTAGCTAAAAATGTGTTGTTGTTTACGGTCCTGTACAGTTCAATATTCTATTTTGTATATAGAAGCAAATAATTTATTGTTATTTAACACCACACCAAAAAAATTCTGAAAGACTTATGAGAACAGAGAAATAAACAAACAATTTGTATATTCACCAACCCCCAAATACTGGCAGGCTGATAACAATAACTACTCCCTGTTACAGTTGATTGAATTTACGGTGAATAATACAAATAAGAACCACAAAACTACAAATACAATTTTGTTCCTTATGAAGGAGCACTGAGGAAACAAAACAATTTAACATAACCCAGACGAATAAATGAACATTAACACTATCACTGTCCTTATATCCACACAAATGAGCAGGGTTCAGAGAAAGCCTAGGCAACAAAACCAACATTTAAAAGACTGCGTGGGCATTCTCTCTCTATTTTGAGCTATAAAACCATTTTGGAAATTATAAAATTAATCGGTGTTGATATATGTGTGCACTGAGGTTGTTCTTCTGCAGTGTTTACATTTGACTTTTGTTCATCATTTTTTGTATCATCTTCAGTGAAGCCACCATCATCCGAACTTTGCAGCCACCTCTGAACCCTGGCCGAGTATGACGCAACTATAATTGTTGAGCCTTATACTGTATTGTATAAAATAATGGAACCTGCGCAACTGATGCCTTGAGAAAAGATATTTGCCTGATGATCAGAGAGTAGAAGCGACTTGATCTGAGATTATTTCAGGCACAAAAAAAAATCCCCGCTATAAATAGTGCAACATATTCACAGTGTAGACCGTACCAGAGAACTTTGCATTTATACAAAAGGAGGAAAATAATAAATAACTTTTTATTAATCATAGTCGAGGTAAAAGTTTGTGCTTAATTAATTGTTAAGAAAAAATTATAATCTCGATTGAGATTTCTATACAACATTTTCATTCATGAACTGCTGAAAAGCAAGCGCCTGTTCTTTTCTACCTCAACCAATGAGAAAGCAGTGTACGACCATGTGATACTGAAGTGTAGAAACTGGAAACTACAGAGTGAGCAATAAAGAACGGAGTTAAAAGCCGTCTGTCCCATCAAGCGAGAACTAAAAATAAAAAAGGCAGTTTGAATCAAGATGAATACACGGTTGATGCTGGTGAGAAAGATAAATTCAACCCACTGCATTGTGGTTCAACCGAAAAAAGGTTCACATCCGTAAACATGACCTAAAAGTGTCCAACTTGTATCATATAAGGGGGAAAAAAGCGGAAATGTGTACACTTGGTCTACTAAACTGAGATTTGACTGGGCAACTCATATAGAAGAAGCAGTGGTAATTTCTTATTACTCATTACTCTTCTTATTACAACTTGTTCTTCATTTCACTAAACTTGTATCTTCAACCATTTAATTTCTCCCTGGCTTCACAAAGTATTTTCATCTCTCTCCCTCAATGCAGTTTGTAACTACAGGTAGTCTGGTTGGGGCAATGCACAGTAAAACAGCAGGAGGTTAACCATTTAGTTCCCACATAAGTCTATCTGTGTTGCACACACGTAGCCAGAATAAACCCAGCTCTCATGGTGATTGTGATTTTAAGTCATCGTTCAACCCCAGTTCAGAATGTTTAGATAGTAGAGAAAAGGGGTCTGTAGGCAGCTTACCAACAAACCAAGAAATGAACACCATGCTACTAGGACTGAGAGTCAGGGGGGAGAGTGTGCATTCAGAGAGGGGGGAGCTGTTATAGTGGTGTTTTCTGGCCAATTTCACAGGTCATTATTTTTCAGAGATGTGTGTCCTGGTCCACACTCTCATTTGGCCTCCTTAAAAAGGCTGGCAAAGGAAATTCTATCATATCGCTTCTTTTAAAACTTTCTTGAATGGTAACTTAAGCATTAGCAACATATCAGCAATCCCAACTGCTTTACATAATTGTAAAATAAATATCCCACCTGTCATGCAATTTTCACGCATAAGCAGCTGTATGACCAAGTATTTCATTCACTCATGAAATAATGCTGTAAGAAAGTTTTTCTTAATAAAAAAAAAAACTAAACATGTAAACTTACTCTTTGAAGGTGCCCGTTTCAGGATCTTCTGTCATAACATCATGTAGGGCCTCAACGCTGATGTTGATGATGCCACAGAACTTGTCCTGGATCACACTGATAACACACAGATGAAAGTGGTTCATTAATCAGCAATTCTCAACATCTCAGTGCTGGTGTGAATGTGTGTGATTTGTCAGAGCGAGAGAGCGAGAGATGAGTTTTAACCCAGAGAGGCATGGCCATGGACAACAGCAACATTAAAACATCAACAGTCTCAGTTAAATCCTGCAAAGGACTGAGTTATAGATTAATACAATTGCAAGAGAAAAAAAAAGGATCTAGTCACTATTTGGACTTAACTTTTTTCGACAGAACTAGGCCTTTGCTGCCGTCCTTGACAGCAAGGTTATATCCCAGAAATGTCCCCAATCCCCTGTGTTGTAAAAGTAATCCCCCTGATTTAACTCTACAATATTTTTTGTTAGAAAAATCTCACCCTAGTGAGTACAATACAATACATAGAAGATATATCTCATGGCGGTGATTCATATGCAAAGATTGCACAACAAATCAGATCAACTGTTAGGAAGTTAATGTCTGAATGACAGTATTTTACGTAGAGAAGCTCTCACCTGAAACTCAGTATGAGCAATCTGCTATAATAATTTTAAACTGAAGAAAGGCTAATAAATAAGATATGTTGCAGTTTTGGCTGTGGTAATATAATGTATGTATATTAGTGTTTAAGTTCATTGAGAGAACAAAACAGAGTAAGTCTGATTGAAAAAAACAGGCTTTAAGTTCAAAAATGAAGATGCTTCAAACTCATCTTCAGCATGGCAGCACAGAAAATATATGTTTACAACAATCACCACAGTTAAAAGTTGGGCATCCAAGGTTTTCAAAAAAAAAAAAAAGTACATGAACCATGAATTATGATGCCAATCTCTTCTTCTAATCCGTAGTGATGGTTTTGATAAATTGCCGGAAAAGTGTCACTGCTTTTGGATATGAACTGCCACCATTTTTGCATTTTTTCTGCCACTTTTTTGGGTGAAATTTGATCATAATTACCACGAGAGTTGAATAGTTATTATGCAATTGGTGCTGTTTCTGTTGTTATGCATGTTGTTTGTAAACATGATAATTGAAAAAAGTTTTGAACCTATTATAATAGGTTTTTATGGAAAACTTGCCGCCGGCGAGAGGGACAGGTTTGTGTATTTTAAGCATTGTCCAGAAGCTGGTATGGATCCAGAATTTATTTCTATGGGGAAAAGGGGGTCATGGTTTCCTCCTATGGCCACGCCACCTTACTCTGCCCCTGACTGGCACAATATGATACTTGTGTATATTATGCTGTTCAGAGGCAAAGTAGAGTAAGTCCTGGCATCGAGATGTTAGGATAAAAAAAAAAATCTAGTTGGAGCTATGTGCTCTCATAATGCACTTTGGTTATAGTATGAATTCTTGAGTTATGGCCAAATATATGTTGGTGAGTTCACAGTGATCTTGAACTATGATTACTAAACAGTAATAAGCTCATCTTTTAGTCTGACTGGACATTCCCTCCATTTACTCCTAAGATATAACATTTTCAAAAATTTTGGTGAAAAAAATGTGTATGAAATCTGCAGTGTCTATTTTCACCAGGCTGGATTCAAAAAGAGAGAGAAAGCAAAGAGTAATCAAAGCAACCATACTCTTCATGTGGATAACGGTCAGTCAGGTTGCAGATGATACGGATAATTTTCCAGCTGTATAACTGTAATTCTATTGCCTTAAGAACCACATTAGAGAGAATGAAATACAATTGAGCTTCTTGTCTTAAATTACAGCCTTCCGAACAGGCCCTGTGATGTATAATCACAGTGAAATATGGCAGTTCTAATAGAGAAACAGAATTGTAGAATGCAGGTATGCTGAACCTGATATTCTAAAAATATGCCATCTCACAAAACTTAACACAGAAGCATGAAGACGAGCTGCACTCAGGATGAATTTATGGGAGTCATTCTTTGAACACAGTATGGAGGAATTACAATTCCAAAGTTAGATGGAATAAAAAAAACAGGGAGAGGACAGAATACAAAGACAGCGTGAGTATGTAAGGCTGTGGGTACTGATGCATCAAAGGTTGTTTCCATTCACGTATTTGGCTGGGTAGACCCAAGGCTATGCTGCAAAAAGGTCACTGAAGTTGAAGTCTGACAAGAAGAAATATGGAAAATATGCATGAGACCAACAAATACCCGGCAGGTTAAAATAGAACTTAATTGTAGCGTGAATGTGAGTGTGAATCACTACTTAAGTCTAAGTCCATACTGAAAATATTGCCACCTAGACTGAAACAATGTGAAAGCTTGGCTACAGCGATATGGGATGTAATCTGTGACCATGCACTCCAATCTTATTTCCTATAATAGCATTTGATAATTTCTCCAAATTTAAATGCATACATATACACATACAGCACCCAGCCACATCTATTGCCAGTCCTAAATAAATGGGAGGGTTTGTTAAGCAAGGGCATCCGACGTAAAAACCTATGCTACATTAATATGCGGAACGAGACGATCCGCTGTGGCGACCCCCTAAAAAAGGGAAAGAGCCTAAAGAAGAAAAAAACAAAGAACATAACCCCACCCGGACACCCAGTATATATGATGAGGAAGGAATAGTGTATAAAGAAGGCTCATATATACTAAATCCATCTTTAAGCTGAAATAAATAGAAAATGTCTCTTGGTAAACAGTTTTTATAAAAGTTATTCATTAAATCTAATTTAGTGTTATTATTTTATTAATATCCTTGGAGAGTAAAATACATCAGTGAACAACGGCGCACACATTTCTTATTAATAGTCTCAAATAGGCAGCCATAACGGCAATTGGATCCAGACACCATATTAAATATCCCTTATCGCATATTTAGAAATGTCTGTCAATTTCAATTCTGACCAATCCGGCGACTTTTCAGTGATTGCCTTCTAACCGCTGAATGATGCTGGTGTTCACCATTTATATCGATGTGAGACGAAACAGGATCTGAAAGCTGACTGGCTAGTTGCTAAAACGAACTAGGTGCAACAATACAAAAAGTTCTTGTCGGAATAATTTGTCTATGTGTTGTTTTAACTCCAGAAACAAGAGAAGGTTGAAGGGAGAAAGAAACCGGTGAAGGTTGGCCCAAACAACATTTTTAGGGTGACCTCCCTGTAATGCATTAATATAACAGTAAGAAACAATGCTGAACTTTTTCATGTGTTACATTTTTCAACATAATGGATTTGGATTAGTTGAAATTATTGGTCTATGGTAAATACCTTGTTTCCTTACATTATATGGACACAATGCTATATAATACTGTAGTTTAGGGCAGGAGAAGGGAATACAAATAAATCGATCCAGCGAAGCTTGCTGAAATTTGTTTCAAGTAAGCTTCACCCATAATATTTGATCCTATTGAGCATAACTGATATTGGGTTGTTTAAACCTAAAACTATGAGTGGATTACTAATGTGAATTTTCTACAACTAGGAAATTGAGACCATAAGATATATATCATATCATGATCACTAGATATAGTGGGGAATTACGTTGTGAAAATAATGTGAAATGACATCCTTGCTCTTGTTGCATTTTAACATTTCTAAACAAAAGCGATTGACGAGCAAACTGCCAGTGATGATGAACTAGTAGAGCCATGAAAAAGAGGTTCTGATGATTTTAGGCAGTCTTCTGTGAAAGTGACCTCATGGCTTTGCATGTGAAATATTAAAATGAAATATTGATGTCCTCAGAACGCGCAGAAGTCTTAAAGTCAGAGGTACAGCTCATGAAGGAGGAACAGGACATTAATACATTCAAACTGAACAAAACCTGTCAGTACGTAAAATAGGTAGTAGGTAGGCAGATTCAATAAAAATCAATATGCCAAAAGTGATAAAATAATATTTGTGACTGACAATAGGTGGGTTCACATGGGAAATTTTTCTCCTATCCGAACTATACCTTTCCGAATTGCAAGGTGGGCGCATGTTTACATGACTTGTGATCTTTTCCGACCAAGTGTTTACACGCACTCATCTAATCGTAAACAGCTTTCAGACATGCACAGATGATCTACACTCCGTTCATTTGGTGGCGATAATGCTACGATGAGCTCGGCGCTAACTGCCAACATGCGCACAGAAGAAGAAAGTGACAAAGAGGGCATGCGTGGAAGTGACTTTTCGGCCATCTAACTGTCTAACAATATTAAACTCTTTCAAAGTTGCAATGAATAATTCACTTTCCTTTTGGAGATAAAGCTCCCCCTAGTGGCAGAAATAAAAAAATTACCATTTCCGAAATCAACTTAGTCCTTTCTTACACCGACGTCGATGAGCATATAACAATTAAAAATGATCCACGCAATAGTTGTGGGGTTATCAAGTTAACACAAAGGACCTGGAGTGGAAGCAAACGTGTCAGCAATGATTATGCCATTATATCCCCGACTTCGTGGATAGATAAATTCCCAACTCTCCCATATGTCTATGAGCTCAATCCTATTACTCTCTTTGCACCTTTTAATTTTATGCATTTCGAAAAAGAATTTGGGTGTACTGTGCTGTATGCTGTACTGAGGTCACAGGGATCTTTTATCACAAATATCTACGACTTCCTCTTTGTGGCAAGAGGAAATTAATGCCAAACTAGAAGAAAATTCGCCATTCGGAAGTTCATAAGTCAACCAAAAACATGCCTCCATCCACAGTTTTAGCTGGCAATGGGAAAAAAAATATTGATATTTATTTCAGGAGAAATATCGTTATTAAATATGAGGAAGTTGATTCGTCATGCAGCACCTAACCGGCTGAGGCTGTCATTATCACTTGCTGTAGGAGGCCAAGGATGAGGGCATAACAAAGGATTTCATGCCTGTCTACAATAATGATCACCATATCTAGATTGTATAAAGACAGAGTTTCCCAAAATCATGATTAAAAACATCCATCGCAACACAACACAAACATTAATCCCCAGAGGCAGTCTACATTGAACTATGTCATTAAAAGTTTTACAATGGATATTAAATGGGAAAAACTTTTTTTGAGAATGATTGGTAAGAACATATATTGTTTCAGTTTAATGCACTCATTTATTTGGGTGTATATAATTGAGGCAAAAGAAAAATGTTGAGTTAATTTTGTGATTTGTCTCCTGTAGTATTTGTAAACATCTGAGGGAACACAATAGATCATAATAGATTATGCACATGTACATCATGTAGAACTTTATACAGAACCAGCATCAACTTTCTGGTAATTCTTCTGGTAATGGTCTTCTGTGGGAGAGCTTGTAACGGTTACACTTTCATTCTGTTGGAGACAATGTTTTTTCAACACACCCATCATCTTCTAGCATAAAGGCAAAAGTATAGCATTCAACTTTTTTTTCCAGTGACCGTTCACTTCACATTTAACTTGTATGTGCTTCTATGCTCTTAATACGTGCTAAGAAACTATACTATGGCACACTGGATGGATTCTTGGTATGTGTGCTTCTTCATCGACATGCCCGAAATTGTAAGCTCTTAGTCCTGACAACATTTCACTGTGATTAGAGGGATGCTCTTGTTCAACTCAGTCTACGTAGCATATGCCAAATATACATTGATTAAAAACCCTTATAGCAGCTATTGCAGGTTTGATTCCACCTGTGGTCATGTGCTGCATGTGATCTAATTTTCTTTTTTTTGTCCCCATTTTCTATCAAACTGGGGCTGTCCTTTTAATAACGGAGTACGAGCCCAGAAAATCGTACAAAAGAAAATAATAATTCACTATTTATTGATAAAGATACAGGCACAAACAAGCAACCAGGTGTCTTGAATGAAAACCAAATCTATCAGATTAATGTCTTAAATGATTTCTCCTAAAGCTAAACTGGGGATGTATGTACAGAAAGACAAGTGTAGTAAATACAAAATGGTTGTGGGACTCATGTGAAAGAATATTCTTGTAGAACAAGCCTTATTCTCTTGGGTTCATATTGTCTGTGACCAAGCATACTCTCTCTCATTTAAGCTCTACGTAACGCATGCCTGGAAACCCTCTGCTCTATATTCCGGCGTTGTGCATTCTATGTTCTAAGGTCTTACCATATATCAGTTGATCCCATATTATTTCGAGGAGACACTTTTTATCTTGCTGATTCTGCACATAACATTGTGGCTTTGGGGTAAAAATCTGTTTCCTGTTACTTTTTTAACAACAGCTAATTTTCTTTATTGTTTCTGACAAAACATTCAGCACCACAGGCCTCCTGAGTAACTCTAACTCCCACAGTTTCAGTTTATAAAGATAAAAAAAGCTGATTAAATCAGTTGTCTTCCCTTTCCCCTTATTTGCCCTTGAGTCAGCAGATGACTGACAGGGTGGATGCTACCCACTTTTCACCAGTTCCAAACTTCATTTGCACATAAATGAATGGAGAAAATCTCTCACCTGTTGTCAGATGGCAGTAGAGAAAGCAGGGCCAGTGATGACAACTTCCTTCTCTCAGGCTGAGTGATGTTATCCATGCGGTCGACCCACATCTCAATCACACTGCCTAACAACTGTTCCATCTGATAAGGAGGCATTTATAATGAAGCCAGAGAAATGGGCAACACAAAGGTTAGTTGAAGAGGGTTAAAACAAAAAAAGAAACAAAGAGAAAGAGGAGAAATATCATGTAAATATCAAGTAAAACGAAACAATATTTGATGACTCAAGATATACTGCACTAATTATATCATAATACCCATTTACCATTGTAATTTAAGTCATTTTAACTGACCTTGCCAACATCTTGTTCTTCATTTACCCCCCTGACTAATACGAAGGAAAGATGGATGGACTTCTTTGAGAGTGATTTCATGCCCTTTCTATATTATTGCAGCAATGTCAAAAAAAGTAAAATAAATCTGCTCAGGGTAAAAATAACCCAACAATGTCAGTCTCACAGTAAAGGGGAGAAAACTGAACTGTGGGGCTTGAGGATCATACAGTTTGTTATTCCTTTGCTCATTGTGTTTCGCCTTGTTCAGACTGATTCCCTTTTAACAGGTACTTTGCACTTTTGCCTCTCACAGACATTCATAGAAACTATGTTGAGAACAGAAAGGAATGGCAGATAGCTAATCTTTCGGCAGGATAGCACCTGTTGCCGCAGCCCTGATCACTTTCCTTTCCTATTGTTATTATTATATTAGTTCATGTTTTTTTATTTCCTTTTTCTGCATTATCCGCATGAACATCCACGGCATTAGGGATGTACATGTTGTGAAACTGGTGGATCACTTCTTACTACAATTTTTATTGCTCCACCGGGTGAGCCACCCAACCATGGCTCAGCTGATCTATAGTTGGGATCAGCTACTAGCGCTGGGGAAAGACACACAAAGCCACCCGACATCCAATCAGAGTTGTGGAGGACAAAGAGGGCATGCAGAGACGGAGTCCAGCACCGGATGAGGAAGAGACGGTATAAACCATAAATACCGTCTCTTATCATGTATATAATGTAACATCTCCCCCCAATAAAATGGAGGAAGTTGCGGCGCTAACCCGGCTGCAGCCGGAGTATCGGTAGTGTAGCGTTACGTGCCTCACTGGGACGGGATTGAACAAGCTCAAACTTAACTCATTCATTTCATTGGACGGCTTTCATCTCATAAGAGTGGACTGAACAGCGAGGTAGAGCGGAAAGAGGAAGGGAGGAGTATGGCGATGTTTATTAACCAGCCGTGTTCCAGTGAGGCCCTCTCCTGCAACTTCACACCTCAGCCGCAGCATTAGAAATCCCCATCTAGCTTCACTCCTCCAGAAGTTCTCCGATGACTCAGCTATCGTCAAATACATATCAGAGGGGAACGTTCCCAAATACCCAAACACCATTAAGGACTTTTTGGACTGTGAGAGGTTAATCACCTTCAGATTAATACCAACAAAACGAAGGAACTGGAAATAGACCTCAGCATGAGTTCCTCACAGAACCCATTGGTGAACATCCAAGTTCTGGACATTGAGCATGTGAACTCAAATATCTGGGGGTTTTCCTCAACAATAAATGTGACTGGTCGGACAACACAGATGTCCTGTACAAGAAGGGCCAAGGTCGTCTCCAGATGCTGAAGAAAATGAGGTCCTTCGCACTGTGCAGGACTCTGTTAAATACATTCTATGACACTGGGGTAGCATCTGCGAATGTCTACGATGTGGTCTGCCAGATCAGAGGAAGCACACATTGGGGCAGGAAGAGACTCAACAGGCTGGACAGGAGGTCCACCTCTAATATGGACTGTCCCGGTCTATGTAGAAGAAGTGGGTGAGAGGAAGATGTTAACCAAGCTGACATTCATTCTGGACAACAACTCTCCCCCACTACATAAGACTGGGGGAGCTCTGGGCAGCTCCTTCAGCGGCAGACTGCGACACCCACAGTGCACGACTGCTGTCAGACTGTTCAACAGGTCCCTGTGAGACGGTGTTGCGTCTGAAACCCAGATCTCTGCAACCGACTATTCATCTACCTCACTACACACCATGTGTGTTTGGTAAAGGGGGTGAGCCGTCCTTATTACGCACCACTTGTCCCTTTCCCTTAATCCATGACATTATACCATATTAATTAACTTGTGTTCATTTTGCTTGATTTACAATTGCTGAAGTAACATTGCTTCACTTATCATCCCAGGTTTATTTTTGTTTGGAATAAGTTACAATTCACATCATAGCAGTAAACTAAACACATTTAAGTTATTTTCGATTAATTTTTATTGTGTTTCAGGTATGATTATGGAACAAATTGTGCATTTCTTTTGCCAAATACGCACATTTTTTTGTCACTTTGTCCACACCAGGAATAAAGTTTGTTTGTGAGGGAACCACCCACAATTTCCTGCCATTTATGGGTTTTTTGGTTACATCCAAGTTAAGGGTTTATGTTCTATTGGATATTAAGTTGGCTTTGTATAATTGTGGTAGAATAATTTATGATCATTAATTTCACTATTCTAAAGCAATACAAATATTTCAAAGTCATATTTGGGAATTATTATCCTTTTAACTTATAGTATTGAATCTAAGAGTGAGGGAAATTGCCTACCCATTTTGATTTTGGTAGTGTCTAATTTATTCGCGGGTGTGAAATTGATCATGCTATATAAGCAGTGGAAAATAAGCCTCTCAGGAGAGGGGGGAATGGTAGTGATGGATGTGCTGCTGTGAACATGTGCCTTACGAAGTCCAAGTCCAAAAGTTGTTTTGGAGTTAAATTAGAGAATTCTTCTGTTTGTCCTTTTGTTTCTATCCGAGTCCATGGAACACTGTTAATAAAAATCCACTTTGGAAGAGACAAACACCCACAGAATCTGCCTCATTATAACCCTCCATGACACTTGAGTCAAACTATTTTACAGTGTGTATCTGATAATAAATCCACTGACTACACACCATGTGTGTTCCTCTAATTGAACTATTGCACTTTTGCAACGACTATTTTAATTCATATTTATATATGCCACTGGAGAACGGACTCTTTTCCTTTTCTTTACATCTGCATGCACTTTATTCCTTTATTTTAACGTATTTCAATTTAAAAAAATTTTGTCCTTTGTATGTGGGTTTATACACACATATATACACAAAACTTAATGGAACACTTAATCATCGCAATATGACACGAAACCAGTTAAACTTCAGGGATTTCAATCTGTCACAAGTGCTTGAGAATCAGTTTCACCTATTTTGGTGCAAATGAAAGTGACAACAGGGTTAGTGGAGAGGCAAAACCATTACATCCTCTGAATCGGATGGGTTCTTCAGGTGGTAGCCACAATCCATTTTGCTCTATTCATCTTTCCTGACTGACTCTTCTCTATTTTTGTGTGCTGGTGTCTTTGTCACTACTTGTGACATGAAGCAGTACCTACTCCTTAAAGATAGCTTATCCCTGCGTGCAGTTGTAAGACGGTTTGCTATGTATCCCAGCACAGTCTCAAGACCACTGAGGAGATCAGGCTATTACACGAGGAGAGCTGGAAAGATCCGTAGAAGGACAACAACCCACCAGCCAGACTGGTATCTGCTCCTCAGTGTGAGGAGGAACAGGAGGAACACTGCCACATCCCCACAAAATGACCTCCATCGGGCTACTGGTGTGATGTCTATAACAAAACTGTCAGCAGCAGACTGCATGAGGGTGGCATGTGTGCCCAACGTCCTCTACTGGGACCTGTGCTCATAGCCCAGCACTGTGGTGCTTAATTAATGTTCACCAGAGAACATCAGAAATGTCAAGTTCTCCAGTGGTGCCCTGTACTCCTCACAGATTAGAGCAGGTTCAAACAGGGTCTGGAGTCGCTGTGGAGAACCTAATGCTGCTGCATTATCATCCAGCAGGACTGGTTTGGTTGTGCGTCAGTGATGGTCCTTGGATGGTCTCACAGACCTCCACGGACTAGCCAACGGTACCCTGACTGCTGTTAGGCACCAGGATGAAACTCAGACCCCATATCAGACCGTATACTGGTCCAGTGGACCCTGGGTTCCTT
The DNA here is from genome assembly GCA_009660295.1 of Lophius piscatorius. Lineage (NCBI taxonomy): Eukaryota > Metazoa > Chordata > Actinopteri > Lophiiformes > Lophiidae > Lophius > Lophius piscatorius. The sequence continues at coordinate 42,866 of VRLP01000811.1, read as the reverse complement.
CTAGTCCAGGACAATGCCAGGCCTCATGTGGTCCGAGTGTGTAGGCAGAGAAAAAAGGTATTGATGCCATTGACTGCTCCTTATGTTCCTTAGACCTGAATACACCTGAGAACCACTAAGACGTTATGTATCGGTGCATCAGATGCCACCACCACTGACCACAGACTGTCCAGGAGCCCTGATCCATGTCTGGGAGGAGATAGCTGAGAACACCATTTTTCATCCATTCAGGAGTATGCCCAGACGTTTTCAGGAGGGCCGCCCAATGCTCCCTCAGGGATGGGTTAAATGCAGAGATAGATTTCACGACGTTGTACTGTATGTATGTACTGTGTAATGTGATAAATAAACGAAAGAATATTATTATTCAGTTGAGTTGGATCAGTTGGGAATTTCAGTTCATCAATTTGATTTTTGGTGTAATTTAGTATCCAGCCCTTAATGGTTTTGAATTCCATTGATCGTTCTTGCATAAATTTGTCCTAAAAAAATTACGCATGTATATCAATGAAGACTTTAGACTTGAATATTACTTTCATTGAGATCCGGACTACGATTTAAGAGTATAAATATATACATATATATCTATATATCTATAGATATATATATATATATATATCTATATATGTTTATATATACACATGTCCTATTATATAGTATGTCTTCATTTTTAGTCACCTTTAGAATATCTGTCCTCTGGAGCTGCTGTAACGTCTAAATTTCCCCTTTGGGGATTTATAAAGTTTGTGTGTTTGTTTGTTTGCTTCCTTCAATGCATCCACCCATCTCACCTCCTGGCTGTACTCAGAGGCCATTTGGTTAAGCAGAGAGAAGAAGAAACTGGAGTTCTGGAGCAGGATGCGGCCCATGATTCCCAAGTGAGTGGACATTACCACGGGGTATCTCTGAAGACACAACAAACACAAACAACGAACACAACACAAACGTCAATACACAATCAAATATGCAGCTGAAGATACTTAATTTTGCGCAAATGCATTTACATAGGTCATTAAGCGTGATACCGAAGAAGAGAAAGTAGATCTGCTGACACAGCAGAAAGGTAGACCGAGAGCATGTGACCTTTAACTGAGTTAAATGATCTACATATTCTTAAAAATAACTAATTTTCACATCACAGGAAAGGACAAATCCAAAGAAAATAGTGGAACATTCTCCTGTTACGTAATTATTTTAAGGTATAATAAGGTTATCTTTATTATCATTTACAAAAGACGATGTAAGATGAGTGAGAATTCACCAAATCTAATAGAACATATTGTTACAGGCACTTTTATGTAATCCCAGTCCATGTCTGTCCAAAATGCTGTTGGCAGAACTCACCTCTCCATCCACAATCCCTCTGAAGACGGCTGGCACCAGTGGCTGGAACATGTGGGCTCCCAGTATGGGGCTAACCTTTAAAGCTATTTCTACCACCTGCCAAGACATGGTGAGAGGGAGTATGAATAAGAGTGAAAAATCAGGATCTTTGCTACTCAAAGACAGAGTTAAGGAAAAGAAGCAAGAAAAACAGAGACTGAGTGTGGAAACAGATTATGGAAACAACTGTGCAAAAAGAGATACTTTCGAGTTAGGACAGAAGATAATGTAAACTCATTATCAATTGAGATATATGGGGGCAAAAGGGAGTTAGTGGAAAATCATTTTTGAGGGACTGTAAAGATTAATTTGAAAAACCAATGCAAAACTTCATCACTTTTGCCGATAAATTTGCCTTTTGCTCTGTCAGAATTAAAATCTGAAACAAAAAGAAAAGTTGCTTTAAAAAAAGATTAAAATCAATCTTTTAAGTGAGGGAGTTCTTCGAAATACGAAGGCATACAATTTTAATGTGTCTCTAAATTAACCTGCTTTAATCAATTATTTATTTTGTCCTATCAATTAAATATTTCATAATATTTTACCCATTTTTATTAACTTTTTTTGGGGGGGGGTGGGGTTAAGATTATTTACAAAAACTGGATTCGTTATAACTGTCTTTTTATAATATGTAGGAGATAATCAATAATCAAAAATCGGCAAATAAATGGTCTTCTGGTTTGCATGAAATTTTAGAGAGGTAGGTTTTGGCATATCCTTGAGGTGAATAATGTGTTATGACCTAACATGTTTCAAAGCATTTAAATTAATAAGCTGTTTGGAATAGAGACGTCACGATGTGGCTATTGCTGCCTTTGATCGTTTGATGTTCCTTTGTGAATGGAACTAGGGGCTCAGTGGGCTGAACAGAGACGTTGAAGTGAAAGGCACAAGAGAAGACTGGCTACAGTATTTTAGAGACACAGAGAGTTTGTTGGAGTTGTCGGTAGATTTAGAGGCTGGCAATAGCTCAGAAATTAATCAAGAAAACTGCATGAATTTTCCTTAACTTGGGGAACTGTTGTGTCTTGGTGGAGGTTTTATTTTCCAGAGTGCTTTTTCTAGTTTGTTCTGGAAACAAAATATTATGAAACACATATTCTTTCAATATTCTAATTGTGGCAGTGGCAGGTTGATTGGTGACTTCTATCTCCTCAAATGAGAGAGTTAGCAGAAGCTAGATATGCAATGTCACTTAGTTTTACTGAGCAAAAGTGCTATGGTCTTAAATCTACAGTGTGTGGTGGAGACGCAACAAACACTGCTTTCACACACACACACACACAAAGTAAACAGAGAAAAGACAATATAAGAGAGGCATAGAGGATAGTCCCGTCTGTCCTAACCCACTTGAAAAAATGTCAACCTCATTGAGAGGTTTTATGAAAGAGGTTTTCCTGTTAAACAGAGAAAAGACAATAGAAGAGAGGCATAGAGGATAGTCTTGTCTGTCCTATCCCACCTGAAAATATTTTGTAATCCCTACTGAAACAACAACCAATAGTGCGTTAGATTCATGCTGATTGCATGTAGTAGAAAATTTATTAAAATTGACAGATTAAAAACAATAACATTCAATTAAGTATTACGGAAAAATTGTTAACATACTGAGGATAGATTTGAGTTTGTTTTTCATATAAAACTTAGCATGTCCTGTTTAAAAAAGGCCCTGCTAAACAACCCCTAAAATTTAAGTCAGGGAATCAGGCTATTTGAAACACACACACTTAGAACTGTACCAGATGTTATTAGAAGGACTTCATACTCAAAAGACATACACATTGGAGGGTACATTATAAATAAAATGTATTATTATTATTAATAAATCTGATTTTAGCACTCAGATAACATTTAGCACTTTAGTGCTTAGATGCCAAATTGATAACTGAAGTAGAAACCAATAGTTGCACTTGTACTTATTTTCTTCTTTAGTGGAGCACCATGTTTGAGTAACACTGTGAAACATTAGAAATAATTTATTAGAAGATAGAATATCAGTACTCCTCCCATACAGCTTGATGTCAATTCACAAGCAGCACTGTTTGATTCAATTTGCCTGTATTAGGCTATACGCTACTTCTGCTGAATCTGCAGTTTACTCTGCCACAGTGACAAAAACACTGCGGTAAAACTTGGAGAGGGAAAATAAAATATAAAACCTAAAAAAGAAGGATAGATAAACAGTTTATTTAGTTTTATGAATGAGAGGGAGGGGGTGATGGTACCTTGAGCACTTGAACCTGTCCCTCATTTGTGATGTCTTTCAGCAGCTCACAGAAAGAGCGACACAATGACTCTGCATAGTTCTGTTAAAGAAAAAACCCCAAAAAAACCAATAGGAAAAAGGTGAGGTCAATATCATGTACATTAGTTTATGAAAATGAAAAGCCGAAATCAAAACCTGCTTACCCGTTGTGTGATATGGTATGGAATCGGCAGTGTCCAAGACATAGTTGTTATGAAAGCAACAGTGGGAAATAAAGGAGAGAGAGAGAAAGAGATGTTATGCCTACGCGTTTCGGCAAAGTGGCCTTCATCAGGGCGTTGTAGAGACGCAGCCGTTCCAGACCATATCGCACCACCGAAAAGAAGGTTTTGATTATCGGCTTTTTTCTTTTATAAATTATATCACCCAATAGAGCACCTTGTAAACAAATTGAGACTCAACATACACTGACTGATCATGACAGTATTTAGCTTTTATTTTTACATGAATGTATAGTTTTGCAAGTGTTTGGTGTGTGACTCACCTGCAGGAACTCCGTTGCAGATAAGTATATGTAGGCATTAACAATCTGAAAGCAGGTGCGCAGGTTCTCTGAGCTTAACTCTGGAACAGAACATCAGACATTATACTTCATCAGAGGAAAATACAGGTTGCATTGACAGATGCAGGCAGGAATGGGGTGAAAAGCTTGCAGAGATGAAGAAAAAAAGCACTTGTTGTAAAATGAACGTGCTTAACACATTTAGACTACATTCTTTACAGCGCAGACAGTCTGAAGGGCTTGTTTACTAAGAATAATCATTAAATACACACATTTTGCTTTAAAAAATTTTCAGTTATTACAGAAGGAACTTATCTTCTCCATTGTAACACGTCTATAAAATAATATGTATGTCACTGAGGGGACCACTCATGGTCTTCATATGAAAATATTATTCATCCACAATCTTCCAAACCAACATGAATGGAACCAGCTTAGAATTTCCTATATTTTCTCGTAAATATTCTGGAGTGACTATTGTTTGGATTTGTAGAAGATTTTTTTCTGTGTTCTACTTTAATAATATCTACGACTCTCAAGTAAGGTCATTTCTAGTCTGGGTTTGTGTAAAAACTATGAAAAGAAACAAAGAATTATCTTGAAAAACTTAATTTTTAACATTCATTTTAAATTTCTGATTATTTCTCAAAGCATTAAAAAGTATTAATGAGGAAAATGTATTAGTAGTGGTTAAGTTTGTTTTTTGAGCATGTATGTCAAAACAAAGGGGAAGGATTAAGTGCACAAAAATGGAGGGTTAAGAATTAATTAATTAATTATTTTATTGGCTGTGCAATATCAGTATCCCAGCATTTAACATGTTTTACTTTTGCTTTGTTGCTTGATGTTTGTCTCACCTGTGCCAAGTTCACGTGAACAGAGAATCAAATATTAGTCCAACATTGAATACTCACAGGTGAGCAGCGAGCACAAACAAAATCTCAGCGCAGATTGATCAATTTCAATTACACTTATTTATTTTGGCCTTGTCGACAAACATATAACTAATCTCTAGATCTTCATCAGAGCAGCCACTGAACCGAAATGACAATGATGAATCAATGTTGGATTTCTATGTTTTATGTTTTGGTTCAGTACAACAGATATACTAGTTGGGCGTATCCTTTCCAAAGATCTCTCTGCCATCATATATACAGTGACCCCCAGAATAATTGGCACACTTTAAAAAAACAACAAAAAAAGAAGATGCAAAATGAGGTGCAAAAATATATTTTGTCAATGCCAAGGATCTTTAATTCAAATTTTTCACAAACATCTAACTTTTAACTCAGGCAACATAATCAAAAAAATCTTTACATTCTTAATATTGTCGCTACCGGAAACCTCTTATCTACATTTTTCGTGTTTTTTTATTTCTTTCCATAAAAGAATGCTTTTGATCAGCTTCTGCGTCCATCTGTTGGTTTTACTAGTTTTTGATGATCGAAACTGTTGTAACCATGATGTCATGAGTCATTACGCGGCTCAATATAGATGTTCTGGGGAATGCAGGCTAAATAACGTGACCTGCTCATGCTTAGTTGTAGTAGCGCCAGTGTATATCTATGTATGGTGCCTGGTTTACTGATATAAACGCATTGTGAGCATCCCAAACTGTCTTGTGGTCCTTATATGAAGTGAAGGTTACCACATATTTTTGGCGACGAAGATAACTGGTTAGGCTCCGGGGGTTTTTCATCTCGGTTTGTTTTGTTTTTAGCTTAGCTATGCTTCAGTGTTCTAACTAGCTAGGCGGACACGGAGGAGCAGCGCTGCTGTGCAAAAGGGAGAAGCCGTGCAGGACGACTGCATGGCTTCTCGGCCGAGAAGACGAAACGGAACCAGTGAGCATCGCGGCTAAATGGCTACATATGGGACTATCGGCAAATTCGTGGAGGGAAACAAGGATGGGAGAGGAGCCTCCGTGTTCCGTTAAAGTGACCCCTCCTCCCCTGACACAGATCTTTTTCCTTGAGAGTCCTGATTTTGCACCATCAGTGGTGGGCAAGCGTACGCCATAGCTTTTCCAATCTCAGGACACTCCTTGGCACTGTCCAGAACTGTTCCTGTATCAAGACACAGACGGACCTAGTCCTGATGTCTACGGAAAACACGCCCGTCAGCCAGCTTAGTAAAATAAGACACGGGGCCCCTGTGTCCCAGGATCACAACAGGTTACCATTGCAGACCGAACTTGCTACTGATGTCTCGCACACACACATCCTCACCAAGCTTAAATTCTCTCTCTCTCTCTCTCTCTCTCTCGAGCATGCCCCTCCTTCTGTTTTCCTTCTTCTCCTCCACTTTTGCCTTCATGTCCAGGCGCAGTAGGTCCAATCTTGACTTATGTCTGCGCTGCATTAGCATCTATGCTGGAGTGTGACCTGTTGTTGACTGTAGGGTCAACCCCACCAAGGAGCCGTCACTGTTTAACATCCTCATTAATGCCAAGTACCAATCTGTCGCGGATCATGTCGTCCAACACTGGTCCTTAGCTCCGCTAAAAAAAAATGGCCACAGAATGTACTTCTCCTAAAGTGGCTATGGAGTTCAAACCGTTGGACTATCACAGAGGGCTTTGGATTATGATGGTTCTCCACCAACTTGACAAGTTCATTATACAGAATCTCTCCCGGCTTCTGTGGTGTTACCAAGTTTCTTAACAGTTTAGAAATATTTGCTGCAGACACACTCAAGAGAATAGAGCACCTCTTAGGCCCCTCCGTTATGTCATTAGCAAGGAAAATGTGTCCCAACCTTTCCTCATACTCTGTCCGGTCCTCTTTTCCCTCCACAAATTCACCGATAATCCCATGTGTAGCCATTTAGCCGCGATGCTCACCGGTCCCGTCTCTTCCTCTCGTCAGCCTTCCATCACGGCTTCTATCTATATGTACGTTTTCAGACCAGGTGACCAAATCTTGTATCTCCGTTAAATTATTTGGTTTTCTTTACTCAAGGCACAGTCCGTAAAATTAATTATTTGGTCCTTTATGACATAGGAGCAGAAAAGAATACTATAAAAATCGCAGTAAGTTGGTATTTAGTTTGGCCAGTGTGCCACAATTCTTGGCACTCGGCATTTAAAATATTGTTCAGGACAATAACGGAGGTGCACAGTCACATCTCCAAGTCTCCTTTTGCAGTGTATGATGAGCTCTCAGAACACATAGATAAGATCCAAGACCATTCCTCCACACAGAATCTCTCGAATACCTTTGGCTGCCAGGCTGGCAGTGTAGTGGATTGACAATTAAAAAGGTAGTTTACTTTTTTACAAGTTGACAATTTAAGTTAACTCTAACACTTAATGCATGCATCAAGGGCAAGACGTTGTAAATGCTGTTTACAGTTGTAACCTTTACTTACTGTATAATTAATAATTTTAAATGTTTCCTTTTATACTGCCCAAATGTGACAAGAGCAGGGACAGGATTTCCTTTTTAGGAAAATGCTCCTATCAGTGTTATCCCCTAGGATTCCCTAAAGTTTCAGTTAAGCTGCACAATTAATCACATTTTAATTTCAATCACAATTTTGCCCTGAACGCGAATGAGATACTTATGTTTATAATGTATTCTCTGCCCACATGAAGCTCTGCTGTAAATTCAATGAATTGCTCCCTTAACCACCCCTTCTGCCTGTACCTTCAGTGTGAGGGACTAACCTCAGCTGGACTAGACAGATACACATGACAGAGTGTGACATAATATTCTTAAAGGACATTGAACGAGCATGTAGGTATTGTATGTATTGCTGAAAGGGTTCATAAATTACCAACATGAGCAGGTTAATGAGGTTTAAAATGATGGTTTCACTTATTTGTGGTCAGTTGCCCAGCTGTAGCAACAGCTATTAAGATCTTTTGGTAAAAATGTTAATTAGCACAGTATCCAGGAGCTATATGTCTCATGTTTACCAGATGATTAAAGTGATAAAATAAAAATTTCCTCAAGACAATTTCTCAAAATATGAGGTGGATAAGTACACACCTTCTTTTCACAAGAAGTAGTTAATTATGTAAAAAAAAGAGTGGATTCAACTTCTTTTTAAAGTGAAAGTTAAAAGAAATTGGCTCTGAAATCTGCTGGAAGTAGAAAATAAATGTGTTCGTAATGATGTAGTAATGAAGGAAATTTCCAAAAGTTGTTTCTGTGACTAAACCTCTTGTCACATTAATCTAATATCTATTATATGCTATTATCTTAATGAACTGGGAAATTTCTTTCAACTCCTATTACTGCCATTCACAGGCAGAGAATATATTCAGCATGAACGACCATTATGTAGAGCACAAGTAGAGGAAAAACATAAAAAGTTTAAAATATAAAGTCTATATATAAATTTTCTTACAAATGTTTTTTGTCTGTTCTGTCATCGATTAATCGTAAAAAAAAAAAAAGCCCACCATCTCAATTCAGACATTTTTATGATCTCATTACTGAAGTTCCGCGATCCTGCAGCATTTCAATTCATAACATAAGCTTCAGCGAAAATTGTTAACTTAGCAGAAACTTTTGTTACAGCAAGCGTTGCCTTTATTCGTGTGGCCAAATGGGAATTGTTGATGTGTGCCATGGAGGAGCATGGGAGAGTTGCTAAAAATAGCTTTAGCTGGACCCTCTGTTAATTCAGACACAAATTAACAGAGGGTCAAGCTGGGTTCCTGTCAGGCTTTGATCAATAGTTTCTCGGACTTGCACCCGTTACTTAAAGCTATTTAGAAATCTGGTAAGTATTCAAGCAGGGCACAGTCACGTCAGGGATAGCCAAGGTCGGGTTTGGACATAATAGCCAATTTAAGCTGATGCTTTCAAGATACCGTAGTGAAAAGCCTATGTATCAATAAATAACATTAAGGGACCTTTGTATCTCTGTGTCTGCCTCAGTCATTTTTCAGTAAGGGAGGTGTTGTTTTACGTGACTGCTAGTAAGGCAGTTAACCCTTTAGTGACTGCATGCATCTATCTGTGCTACACCAGGACAGTGCATGGCACTTTTTCATTTCTATAACAAAGTAAAATATAATCTGAACTTCATGTTAAGATCGTGGTGAGAATCGTGATCGCAATTCTAAGCAAAAAATCCTGACCCATCTGAATTTGGTTTTCACAAAGTTAACTAAATGACTGAAAACAGTGTCATCAAGTTTTAATTTGAGAAAATTAGAGGACGGTGGTGAATAGAAGATGGGGTCCATTCTGAGCATGTTGGTTGTTGTTGAGATATATATATATATATACACACACCAACAACAGGCATCTTTGCCTGTTTTCTGCAGCATAGTGAACTGATAAATGCTGGCCTTACCATTATTGTTCCACAGTTTGCACTGGGCTGTTACTGCTCTTTCCATTATCAAACTCATATAATACAACACCCGGTGTCAAAACAAGTTTAAAAATGCTCAAAATTCACTGAAAACCATTACAATACTACTTTTATTAAGAAGCCAATTATGCTTCAGTTAATAAAAGAAGCATAATTGGGTCATTTGCTGTAATCAATTAGTCACAAAACCAGCTGCTAAAATTCGGCAGTACATCCTTCATCGCTCTGGGCTTACATTCCAGTTTGAACTGCTAATGAACATTAACAGGAAAGCAAGCTTCACTCCTGACTGTGATAATGGTCTGTAACGGTTCTATACACTATAACTGTCCCCCAATCGGAAGATTGGCTGTTAGATCCCATCCTCTGCAGCCTACATGTCGTAGGATCATCACGCAAGACCCAAAGACCAGACATGACATGGCGTTTGCTAAGGAGGTTAGCAGACCAAAAGGTGGGAAAAAAATATGCACTAAAGCTACAAGGAGAACCAGTATTTGGTGGGATAAATTTCTGACTACAGTAAAGCTCTAGGTTGAAGATTTGACAGCCATAAAATTAATTTAATTCGGTTATTTACAAAATAACACATGAACCCTGTTCTTTTATTTTCAATGTAAGATGGTGCAAGAGTTGATCACAGCATGTTTTGTTGTGGAGTGATTTTGATAGCATCTTGCTGTAATCAGGCCAAACTCTTTGATCATTTCTTGAGTAAAAGCTACTGCTGCAGCTTTATAGATAGAGCTGTACTGGGTCTAACTGTAACCAAAGGAATCACTGTAAACACGAAAAACAATATTCCTTATGGCTAATAATCCCTTATGGTCTATGCCAGATTCGTATCATGCTGTCAAGATGAGAAACCAACTACCTTATGAACATGAGGGACTCAGCCTTTGAGAAGACATGGGGATCCTCCGCGAGAGTAAGAAGAGCTCAATTTAATTAAATTTAATAACAAGGCAAAAATCAACTACATAATGAGATTCCTGCTCTGAGATAACGGTAACGATTAGAAGCCCAACACTTCACAGCGCTTTGTCCAGGCGACATCTGAAATCTTACTATAGCAGATTCAATAGCTGGCTCTTGTATGACTAGGGCAAATAAAGCAACATTTAGACTCATTTAAGAAATATAAATATAATGCGTCACAGTAAATAGCATAACATAGCATAACATTCAGCCAACTCTTCGTCAAACATGGCCAACATCAGGGATAGAAGACCGTGATAAAATGGTTGTCCTCTGATGTGAATGTCTAAATTGATCCATGCAGCATATTATCTGGGTTGTTCACCAAAGACAACATTCAGTGTTGTATTAGGAATTTCTTCATTCAGCATCTACAAGCAATCGATGAGGTTGAAAGCTCTCTCAATACAGTAATCAATGATACTAATCAATGTAACGCAAGCAGAAAATCTTTCCTTCTTCACCTCCAACATCCCTTGTCAATGCATCGCACTCATCTTAATGGCGTTACAGTTTAGAAACTAATGGCAGTGATATAGTGGGCAGCACCAGCCTGACAATTTAGCAAAGGCGAGGCTCTTGACATTCTAATTAGGGAAACTGCTGCTCCAGTTTAGCGCTGATGGAGTGGGGCTCTTTATCTGGCAGGCCAGGCCATGCACCTGGCAAGATGCAACACCATGCCCATCCAGATAATCTCAATGGCCCACATCCCTCCACCTCTTTCCACAGACAAAATAAATTAACTGCCAGACATTCCGTTTAAAAAAAAAGCCAAGGATGATGATCGACCAAAGTTTGATTTAAAAGACAAGAGAAATATAATCTTTGAAATTATTCCTCATTTAATGTTAATGACAGCATTGGTGTTGAATGTGAAATGTACCTAATTTTGTGCTTGTGGTGTCAAAAGGACAACTGTTTTTAAAGCGGTGTGTCACTTTTTGTTACTTGCAAACATGCCCCTGAGCTGTCATATTTCATGTCATATTCTATGTGTATGTACTACAGACAGAAATTCAGGAGTTAAAAAAACATCTTTTGTTGGCAACACATTGTGAAAAAGAAAGGGAAATACGAAGAATGTAAGGGAAATCATTAAATATATCCTTAAGTGATGGTTTGGTTTTGACATGCTATTCTGAAGTCCTTGTAGTTAAAAGATCATTCTTTAAATTTCAATCAGCAGCTGAAAAAGGCTCAATGGTCCTGATAAAGATAAAAACAGCTACTAAATGGACCGGTCGTCAAATAATCTCCTCTGACATCTTAATTGAAGTGGTAGATTAAAAGGAATTACGGCGTGTAAATAGATTTTTGAAGCCTAGATTGAAGCCTAGAATACGAAAAGAGTCTTAATTTATAATGCGCTTTAGGTGCAGTATAAAGGTCTGTAAAAGATATAAGATCCCTCTGGAAGAGACTAGATTGAATAGGAGTTTACATCTTACTATAATAAACAAATCTAACTTGCATTTTACCTTTTTTGTGTACTTCACAAATTGGCTGCTGTTAGCTTGTGCCTGCAGAGATGTTAAAGCATGTTTCCATTTAATTGCTTTAATGCGTCTATTAAACTCTTGACGAGAAAAAGAGTCTCGACAGCAAACAGAAAATAGTAAGCAAAATCTCAGGAAATGTTTTTATTTTCCAGAATATTAGGTGGACACATCGGTAGATCATACCCAGGGAGATCGATATTTTGTCTCTCCTGCCAGGTTAAAAGACAGAACCGTCTGAAAGTAGCATCACATTATGTTGTTTTTGGATCACTGGGACAAAACAAAAATAATAAGGGCCTTAATATTGAAGATATATTGAAATGTTGAGGCCAGAACCCGGAGGTTTTGTTTTTAAATTTTTATTAACTGAGGTTTGATAGAAATGAGCAATTATGTTTATTAATGATGTATCTGACAATTATTTTTTTGATTACGCTATGGCTCCATTAAAAAAAAAATGTTTGTGAATGCCTATAAAAACGTTTAACAGACCAGGGAAACTCTAAGAATAAATCTGCTGTTATGTCAGGCAGGGAACAATTGCCTATTCTCTCACTAAAGAAATTGGAAGAATTTATTTTGGAATTTTGCTTGGAAAATTACTTGAATGACAAAATTATTCATCTAGTCAGTTAATGTAAAAATAGTTAAGTTGTAACAAATTGTCAGTTAATTTGAACCACTTTCTTTGTTATGGAACAGGTAGGGCTAGAGACTTAGATGGTGCAGACAAATCTTCAGCTGAACTCATCTTTTCACCTCAATCTGTCAACCTCTAACCCCTCATCATCTTATCGTCCAGGTCTTGCCATCTTTCATTTCCCTTCATTACAACTGTCCATTTTCTTGTTACTTCAATCTTACACACTCTCTCCAATTTAACATTACCTCTCCACCTTCTCTGACCCGTTATTGAACCAGCCATATGCTAGCAATATGGCAGCTTATCAGTGTAGACCCAATGTGTCAATGTCATCAATCAAGTGTGATCAGGACTGACGTTCTCGAAGGTCTACTGACAGACTGTGATGAGATGAGCTATTTGTTTAACTACATGACTATTATTTCTGTTTGCCAACAAGGTTGCTTGCACAAACCGATAAATACCCAACATAATGAAATTTGAAATAAATAAAGAAACAAAAGAAAAAAAGCACACTATTCTTTTCCATGATGTATCCTTTAGTGCTATTTCTCTAATTGTTCTTCATGCAGGGGTTTATAGCCACCATCTTGGCCGGGACATTAAGGCAAAAATGAGAAAGACCCTTAATCTGCCCACCATCTTTTGTAGCCACTCCCCCCTGCCGTGAGACTGCGGACATGTACATACTGGACACCAGGGACGTGTCTCTTTCAGTGGCAGACTGCGACACCCACAGTATAAGACAGAGCACTACCGCAGTTCCTTTGTCCCGACTGTAGTCAGACTTTACAACAAGTCCCTGTGAGACTGTGTCTTGTCTTAAACCCAGAACTCGGCTACCTGACTACACACCATGTGTGTATCTGATTATCATCAAATGACTACACACCGAGTGTGTTCCTCTAATTGCACTACTACACATCTGCACCTGGAAAACTATCGCACATTTGCACCTGGGCAAAAGTATCGCATATTTGCACCTGGGCAAAACTATTGCACATCTGCGCCTGGGAAAATATTGCAAATCTGCAACTGGACAACTATTGCACATCTGCATTTGGACAACTATTGCACATCTGTGCCTGGACAACTTTTCCACATCTGTGAAACTTTGTCCAGATGTGCAATAGTTGTCCAGTTGCAGATGTGCAATAGTTTGCCAGGCGTAGATGTGCAATAGTTGCGCAGGTGTGCAATAGTTGCGCAGGAAAGCCCTTCCGATAGCAAGTCTCTACATGTAAACACTGTTTCGGATAGCTTTCTGTTTGAGTTGTATCTGCACATGACGACGTAATGCTCTGGTGGAGTTTTTTCAGCGCACACACAGCGCCGCAACACATTTTAAATAAGGCAACTTCGAAAAAGTACTGGCACCCAGCTCATCGTAGCATTATCGCTACTTTATGAACTGGAGTGTGGATCATCTGCGCGTGTCATTAGATAAGTCGATGCATGTAATCACCGGGTCGGTAAAGATCGCAGGTCATGTAAAAAGGCGACCGACATTGCATTTCGGAAAGGTTTAATTCAGATTGGAGAAAAGTGTCCCATGTTAACCCACCTACTGAAGGACACACACATATGTCTTTACACACTACGGCAAGGTGTCCCAATTCTCCGGGCCTGAGGTTAATCATCCAGCCATTTCCATTCAATCTGCCACTACTCACCCACAACTGTGATTCTCACATGCAACAGGAGCCTGAAGTGATACAACTATGAAAATTAAGTCTGTCTCCAGACTGCATCTACTTAATTTATAATTATTAAGATTTTGCAGCTAATGTTCCATCACACAGACTGACGGCCAATATTTTCCATATTTCTCCTCTTATCTCCTACTAAAATGTAAAACCAGAGGCCATCATTTGACCTAATGTTTATAGAACTCAAATCAAAAATTTATCACATTCTTTATGTTATTGTGACTTCTCCATATCCTTGCAAACTTAGTACTTTTAGTTGTGCTGATAACTGTCCGATGTCTTATTAAATGGCACTATTGAGCCATTGTGCACATGCAATGAGTTAATAATTGGATGTTTCCTTGCAAAAACAGTGTGTTCATTTGTCAGATGATAGGCTCAGTTTTGCTACTCGACTAAATCAAAAGGCCATAAAAACATTACTGAATTACTTAGACAAAGGTTGTAAAAGTCATTTAAAGGTAAAAACAAAATAAGATTTTATCATCTTTAACCAATGTTTGCTAAGAGCGAAATTCAGTCATGCTTTTGTCGCAAGGAAAATTGGATTCTTGAATTGAATTCTTAAAAGGATCATCAGAAATATGCAAATTATTTAATATACAGTGACTATAAATCCGACCAAAACCAAAAGAAAACCCACATCACCCCAATGCATAAGTTACTGTGCTAATTGTCAGTAATAAACATCTTGGTTTATAAGTCATGTTACTTATTTATAAATATCTCTTCAATTTATAAGGAATAGACTTATAGTGGCATCCGCACACACACCTAGAGCTCCTCCACATTTATGACAGAGCAGAGAAGAGGTAGAGTTACAACCTTGTTGCTACATATTCAGCCTAAATTCTAATCTCATACTCTGCATATTCCTACTCACTGTGACCTACAGGTTTGCTTCCTAAAGGCTGATGTGCAGAAATGTCTCCTTAAGAAGTGCACCGATTACAATTAAAATGTCCGATCAGCGATTTAAAAAAAAGTCTGACTCACACCTTAAAAATCAGTATTTTAGTTATATGATACTACAAAACGCCATTAAGTTAAATGAGAGGGAGAAAAAAAACAGCAAAAAAAAAAAAAACACAAGAAAAATATACATTTCCACACACCAAAAGCAAGAGAAACATGCAAAAAAAATCTCATGAATACTCACCCAACAAAGCTGACATGTTCTGGAAAATTCTAAGCAGCTCCGGTGTTATGGCCGGGCTGGCCTCCAAAGTCACCAACCTGCACAATGAAAGAAGAGAAAGAAAGAAGAAGAGAGAGAAAAATATAATGTGCCGGTAAACACGAATATAGATAAGGGGTTATAAAAGCAAATGAGTGAAGAATTTAAGTGTGACAAATTACAAAAATGGTGAGGTGTGTGTATAATGACAAAGGAAAAAACAGGTGAGGTTTAAGTTGTTTACTGAGTGTACAGAAAAATCGGACACAAGAAAAATGGCTGCATGCCATGAATTCACCAGAACTCATTATCTACGGACATTGGCTACACGCTTGACTAGTTTGTTTGTGTATGTTGTCTTTAAGCCATGAATGAAACACCACAGAAAGGTTTTGCAATTTTACAGCCATGAAGTGATTGCACTCAGGCAACAGAAACCTGGGTGCCCGAAAAAAAGAAGAGAGAAGCTAGCGTAGCTACGGCCTTGACTGGGAGGAGAAAATTGGTGGTAATTAAGCTACATTTTACTGTATAGACCAGGGGTGTCAGACTCAATCATAGAGGGTGCAAAAAGCACCCAAATTGGCCATGCTTAATTTTAGGTATTATGACAATTTATTCTTATTTTATTTACTCATTTTATATATATTCTGAACAAACCAAGGGAATACATGTCAAATTACAATTTTCAATCATTTTTTATTCACAGGAATACTATATTTTTTAAGTTACATATATAACAATTGTGTTTTTGCCCCTCAGAAAGAAAGTAAGGTATAGGAATAGCCTCCAGGTGCATTTCACATTAAAAGTGAACAATCTGATGTTTTCTAATTTGTAACGCAACATCACTGATAAATGTTGAACTGCAGGACGACATGAATGCCAGTTAGGTAAAATATTTTATTTACTTATATACGTAGACAACTTACTTATAAGTTTATTATTAAGCGTTTTAATTTTCCCCCTCCCAGACATTCTAAGGATTAGCATAAAGTTTATTAGAGTGACTGGATAGATGCTGAGATCCGTCAACAGAGGAGCGTAGGAGAGCTCGCTCTTGAAAGACAGGCTGGCTATCTCAGTGCATTCTGGGATTTGTAGTATCTCGAGCTTACAAGTTTTTACAGTACTATAGAAATGAGATATTGTCTCACGGGCCGGATTTAAATGTTCTGCAGTCCGGATCTTTGCCGTTGGCCTCGAGTTTGAGATCTGTGGTATAGACTGTTAACTTGATTGCTACCGCTCTGACAGCTAAGGGTCTTCCTTTTTCTACCTTGTAGTGCATTTGTTACCAGCCACTTCCTCCTTTTTGAGCACTTGTTGCCACTGAGAGTCTTAGTTGCCACTTCGCACAGTGAGAGAAAATGTGCTGATCATGAGGATCATCTCGTTGCTCTGATTTAACTGTAAAATCCCGGCGATGGCCAACCAAAGTTTCTGACATGTTGTCCGACAGTCATCCATGAGTTGTTGATTGGTACTTGCGTCCCTTGAACACTTCATGACAAACGATGCCCAACGAGCGGGATAGTGGAAGTGGACATGTCTTCCTTCATGTGTTAGTTTGTTGTGCTCAATCAAATCATGAAATTAGAATAGAATGAAAGAAAAATGATGGCACTAACAAAAAACAACCCGTGCTGTTAGAGTATGTGTAGTGTTTTGCAGTAGATCCATGAAATGACTTCAAAGTGTCATGTGCTCAAATCTGCAATTTCACAGGAAAGCCATGAATTATCAATAGTATCACCACCCACTTAAAAAAGGAAATTCTGAAATTAAGTTGTCACCATGCCCACTTCTATTACATGTAAAAAAGTCAATAAACGGACGATGACTAGTACAACAGAAAAACAGCTTGAGTGATTGGAGACGGTAAAAGGGTTGACGAAGACAATCCAGATGTGCGGATCTGTCTGAGAATGTTATCTAAAATGCCTGGCTATGGGAGTTTTTGTTACTTACAAACATGTATGTAAAACATGTATGCACATACCAAAGCTCCAGTCCATCCTCAAGCAAATACACATGTGGTGGTTGTGAAACATCGGTGCTCAGCTGGATTACAGGAAGAAGGAAAGGGTAAAGATTCTTGCTCTCTGCACCGAGACCCTGTGGGAACACAGAAATTCAATGAAAAATTAGGAATCCTGATTATGAACATCATGAGCTTTAGCTTAATGGGCATTGCCTGCACACCATTTGATCTGATCTGATCTAATTTCTACTCATGCAAGAGCTTGAGTCATCAAGGTCATTAAAGTAAACTCATTGCTATTGCTTGCTCAGTAAGGGAACAGAGAGAACACTTTGGGGGTGCAGTGTTTTTTTTACCTCAGTAGGTTGAGGAAGGCTCTAGTACAACTGCAGGATAGAATTAAATTTCCATATACTGGTCATATACCTTTTAATAAGGTGACACGGGTGAGTAGGGTATGAAATGTTTTAATAATATTTATAATATGCTGAAGGAACCAATTATGATATGGATGCGTTTTATTTAATTCTTTGTGATGGAAGAAATCCCAGACCTGATCCAGGTCTTCCTGAAAAACACTTAAGAGCTCACCCTCAAAAAGAAGTGGCCAGTTATGTAAATCTACACTAATTGTAAGATCTACTCAAAAGTACTTTTACTTTGTGATTAGAGCCTCAAAACAGGCTCCAAGCACAACAGGCGATAAACATAATAAATGTTGAATGGAAGTATATAACCTTTTGAGCTATTAAAACCCCTTTATTATTACCTGCAACTACCTTTCACAAATTATATCAAAAGAATATCAAGAATTTACAAATTTGACAACACTTATTGTGTTTTACAGTCTGTAACAGAGGGGTATTTATATTATGTATATTTGAGTTTGTGTTCAATTGTGTTCAGTATTAAGTTTCAGCAAACAGGTATGTAGGTGTTTTTTTTTATTATTATTGTTAATACTACTATTATTAAACACAAAACAAAATCAGCAGCTGTAATCCTCAGTGTCTGCTGATGGCCCAAGTGTTAAAAACAAAAGCAGCCCTCCCTTATTTGCCAGAATGTAACTGGATGTGCTTTATCTGTAGGTCTAACTTCACACCAGTGCATTCCAGGAAAAATAATGCTTCACATCTGCAAGAAAAACAAACATCATTCTGCTCGACATACAAGGATATTTCCAAACATGAAAACTGAACATTCAGTGTACATGCTTTCTAAAGCCAGAAGTAAACCGAACAATTTGAGCCCATTTTGGCCCGATTTTGAGCCTCGCTACCGTGGGGACAACTGATGGGGCTTGTTGTTTGTTGTGTAGTGTTTGGGGGTTGGCGCGCAAGGACAAATCACCAGCTCCCGGACGACCATCTGACAACCAGATGGTTTTTCGTCAGCTGACAAGCCCTCCTACATATTATTTAATATCAACATGACGCGCAGTGTCATGTTGATATTAAATAATATGTAGTAGGGCTGGGCGATCTATCTACCTATCTCGATCCAGACGTGAATACAATCTAATTTCCTAAGTACGGCGATTCTCCAGCATTTAATTTATAACAAGAGCTGCAGCAAACCTCGATTAGCTTATTTTAAGAGGAGAAAGGTCTTAGCCTTTAAGATCATGGTCTGGTATTTAGATTCTCTGCCGTGGGGAATGTATGGAAAGCGCAGGGGGGTTAAATTATATTTAGCTTACCTAAGCTAAGCGCTAAGATAAAGTGTAGGTTAGAGCCTTGTCGCTAACTAAGAGGTCTACTGGCCGAAGCCCAGCTGGTCTCATGGGACCCTGACAAGCTGGGCGGGTTTAGACGTAAAAAAAAATAGTCTGATGGACTAGGGCCAGTTTAGGACAAATATTTAGAATTTATTTTCTGGTTCAAGTCGGGCTGTATCACCTCATGGAAAGCCAAAGTCTGATTCGGTTACAGTAGCCAATTTAACATGATAAGATCAAGATATCGTGGTGAAAACACGGTGGGTGTAACAATAAAATAAAAATAATGGATCTACTGTCTGTGTTTCTGTGTTAGCCTAAATCTAGGCTATATTTTAGGTATTGGATGTGTTTTGTACAGGACATTGAAATCTGCCTCAGAACGAAGCATATGCTATGTGTTACTTTTTTAGCGGTAAATTCTCATGTGGTAGCCAAGCTTAAACCATGAAGTACTTCAAGAAAAACATGTCTTCGGTCAAGTTTTAAACGACTGAAAACCATACAGGGAGGCCGAGCGTTTGGAGGGATTTTAATTTAGTTCTGGATGTAGAGTCAAAGACAGCAGTTTGTCAATGGTAAGACTCCAGTTTGAGTATATTTAGAACTGCTGATGACAATGTGTTATGTTGGTGTTTGATGGGTCAAAATGCAAGCTATAAGGACATTGAGCCAAAAACAGCCTTTTACAGTCGTTCGCCAACATGAATAGTCAGGATAAATAGACGAGCGGTGATCATGGTAACAACTGCGTGACAACCATAAAACTCAATTACTAGTATTAACTGTGTCGGACACAGTAAGGTTGAAAGCATGAAATCAGAAGGTCTGCAGGGTTCGGGCCAGGTTCAGTAAACAGTCTCCCGGATTCAGACAGGCTTGGACATAAATATGCACCCGGGCTGCGCTCAAGTGCACAGTAGAGCTGTGGTAGGAAGTGCAGTTTGTGGCAGGTAGCAACTGCACAGCAAGGATGAAAGGAAAGGTTGTTAGCTTTCAGAGCTGGGCTGTACCCCAAGAGGTTTGGCAAAAAAAATAACCTCCTCTTTTTAGCACATAGCTGGCAAACAATTATTTCCTGCCTCGAAGCTTTCAAACAAATCTTCATTGACAACTGTCAATAGTTACAACTCTCCACGGGGGCCGATGGACCGCACAGTGTGAGCACTGAAGTCGTGCGTGGCCATCTGACAGTGCAGTGTGAGCTCACCAATCATGAGGTTCCGGAGACAATTTATTTGTACAGTGTAAGTTGGAATCTAACATGAAACACTCAAAATCATACGGTGTATGTCCAGCTTCAAATATGATGACCACAAATGTTTTAAAGGTGAGAAATTTTTGTTATGTATTTAATCTTTATTAATTGGGATGGCTCCCACAAAGATACAGTATCTTTTTTCGGGAAATGCTGGCTGGGACAGGGAACAGCAGGAATAAAATCAAGTGACTGCACCATACCTGCACCAGGTGAATTAGTGTAGTTAGAATGGCACATCGAAGCATGTTGTGTTCTTCAGATTGCTTCCAGAGCAGGGGTAGGTACTGAACCAGACAGCCTACGTATGGCCGAATCTGAAACAGAAGAAAAAGATAAAATGGTAAACGAAAAGCATGGTAAATTATACTTTGAAAATCATCTTCCATGGTGCAGGCTTTTGTTTAACTACAAACAAATTTGAATTTAATCTGGTGTGGATATTACAGTAAATAGATGGTTTATATTGGATCAGGTGGCATGTTCTCTAAATTGTTATTATCTCAGCAAAGATAGGTGCTGATCAGATATATTAACAAACATGTAGAAAAGAAAAAAAAAATCTTATTTTATCATAATTGCCAGGGTATGGTGTGAGAACAGTGACAAACTATTAAATTAGCATAATGCTTTGCCTAAAATCAGATTTCTTTTTTTACACTGAAATCCAGATCCAATTTGTCTTATCCCTCTTTGCATCTGACAAGAAAAATAAGATTCTTAAAAGCTTTCCTCAGTGGAACAGCTGTGTGAAAGTAGGTAGTTGGAAGCAATTTAGCTTATAGATGATGTGTGTTCAAATCAACAGAAGCTGCAGCAGCAACAGTCTGAGCTGAACTTAAGTGAAATGTAGCAAGATGATTTTCAGATTCATTGGTAAATGATGACACCTCTCAACTGTGGAGCTGGCTGACCAAACCAGAGAATATCCGATTGCATTCTGAATCTACTATTGTACCAATCCTGTAAGATCTCCACAACTATCAATTACGGGCTGCATGTATTATCCTATTCAGTATCTTGAACTAAATATAATATTTAAATCTTTATTTTTCTCTTAAATTGAATCATTTTGATTATTTTAATTAGTTGCTACACTATGCAATGTAGGCCCAATTTCCATGCAACCAGCTAACTAAGACCACCTCTGAACTGTGAATCTTTTCACATTTTTTTTGTCCTGATTTCTGTTCACCCTTCCCTTTCATGGCTATGGTCCCACACTGGGATTTCTTCAAGAGGAAAGCCGCCTATAATTAAATGTTAAAAATGTATTAAATCTGAAGCACATGTTGATAGTAATCCAAATATGTCTCCAATAGAGCCTCAGTGACGGACTTGAAATAGGTAGTTCTACAGAAATAGTTTAACCCAACATCACTTCATATGCTATGAGAAAAGAAATACACCAATTACGATTGCAAACAATTCTGTATAATGTCAAATGTTTTTCACAGGGAAAAACGCAGAAACATTCTGAGTCTTTTGAAAAGCATTTAGTAAGTAAAATTCTTTGTTATTAACATCATTGTGATATTTCAAAACTCACCTGAATGTTTACTCTCTCAATGACACAGGAGATGACATGGAGAACCTGCATTTTGGTATCGCACTCTGTCACCTGCTGCAACAGTTGGAAAAGTAGTCCGAATATAGACTCCAGGTACTGAGGGGACAAGAATTTTAGTATGATTGAAATGGGAAGTGAACAGCTAAGAATTTAAATGTATCTGTTAATCATTGTCACATGTTGATTGTACTAATCAATTAATTAAAGCATGTGTGTAAATATCCTTAATCAGTGATTTGTGTACTCACTGGAAGAAATTGCTCTGTCCTGAACTCAAAGTCATCCACAGGTAGTTATAAGTCAAGGATGAATTCAAGCAGCTGTAGATAAGTATGGGATGGTATTGCTCCTTAGTACTGCTTTAACATTTTGAAAAACATTCTGTCTCGTTAGATCCATTGAGTTTTAAATAGAAAGCAAAAAAAGAATAGCTTGGTCAATAAATTGTTCCAAAAAATATACCCAGGCTCCAAAATTTTTGAATAGATAGTAGTTTTTGCATGGGAAGGATATTTAGCTTGAGGGTTGTGGCAGTTTCAATCCGCACCTATGGGGAAAAAAGGCCAGAGTCAATTATAAGTATTCAAAAAAAAATAAGCATCACACTCAATGATTGGCAAATTCTTGTTTTTTGTAATGAATTAAGCTTAACAATTTGAAACAACAAAAGGACAGAGTAGTAGACCATGAAGAGATATCAAATTGCCACAGCAACAAAAGCGTAGATTCCTATTCATGCAGGTCGTGGTAATCTTCAAAAGTTGAATCAGGGGCAAATGGACTTCTTTTTAGGATTGAAATGTTTCCCCTCTCATCCAAGACGCTTCCTCGGTTCTAGCTGACTGGTGGTGGGTGAAGTATTTGACTTCCTGTGGGGTATTTGCTGCATTGACAGTAGCTAGGTCACAAGTATACATTTGACCATCCTGCACTATTGTGAAAGTTAGCGTTGTTAGACACACAAGAGCCGATGATAAGACAATAATGTGCGTCGTCAGCTTATCGTGATTCAAACTGTGAATGCTGGTTAAACCTTCAGGGTCGAGATGATAAGACTGTATTACATGTGGATAATAAGTGGTGGCAATCAACCAGACTCCCGTTTAGAGAGGGTCATTCCAATTTAACTTACATGTCTTCCTTCACTCCTCACTCAAGACATCTATCCTCTCTGCCCAGAATATGGACATTGTGATCTTCAAATGAAGGTCCCCTGTCCTGACCATGCAGTTGAACCACTGAGTCCTGTCCTGATGAGCTGGTTCTCCTGTGCCGGGCCATGCATTTCTGGAGTGTTTTTGTTAGTCTCACCTATACCTAGATCAGTAAACTCCTCCCTACATTAAAATACATTAAATAAAGACCACATTGCCCAGTTTGAGTTGATATGTTATCGTTGGTGTGAACCAGTTTGTGTCTAGAGAGTTGCATGGTTTGAGCAGAACTGGGATGTTGTGTTTGGAGAAAACCCTTCCTGGTTTCTCACAAACACCAGCTGCATAGGAATGAAAATGCTTTTCCTCTGTGCACTTACTCTTGAGGCCTCCTTGCTGACCTGTTGAAAGCCAAGTTGGTGTAGCCACAAGTTTTCATGACATGTGTGTATTCTTTTCCTTCTGCCTTCGTGTGGATATTATGAAAAATGAAATAAAATTGAAAATGAAGCGCAGCCAAAGAGCTGCAGATGGCAGAGGCAAGGCTAAAGCAGAAGGCCATTGTCAGAACTGTGGCAACTGAACGATCAGGCCTAGGCTACTTGCCAAGCAACCAGATCAGCAGTGGAAAGGGAATGGAACCATGACCTCTCCTTCAGGAAGAGGTGCGTGCAGGCATAGAGGAGGCACGAGCCAGAAAGTCCAGGCTCCTCGCTCAGCGAGGAGAATGGACAAGGTGGGAAAACACACAGCAACAGAATCACTTGGACGGATTTCTGGAGTGCTGATATTTACAGCATCCAATTCCTAGTCCAAGTGGTCTGACACCCTGCCGAGTCCAGCAAACCTTCACAGATAGGGCAAGAGTTAGATACGTTCCTGCCCCCTGTGTGCTAGGAGAAAACCCTTCCAATATCTCCTCAGTAGCTGTCCAAAAGCCTTGGCTGATGGAAATTACCACTGATGCCACTACCATACGCACAAGGCAGGGGCAGAAGCAGTCACCACAGCCTTTCGATCCAGCATTATATCAACCCACGAGGAAGACCATTGCATTCATTAAAGCTGGAGTGAAACCCCAATCCCTACCTCAAGCAAGGCAGAGTTGCCTGTCCACTGCCCCAGACTTGAAGCTGAAAGTTGATATTTGTAAACAACTGAAATTCCCTGATCATATCATGAACACGACACACCGTCCCGACTGGCACTTGACTTGTACCAAATAGGTGATCATGTGGGACCTAACTGTTCAATGGGAAGACCACATATAGGAGGCTTATGATAGGAAGTACGTCCAAATACCAGGAGCTGGTGGAGCAGTAAACCGAGGCTGGAGGGCTCTCTGTGAGCCAATCAAAGTGGGCCCGCGGGCAAGAGGAGTGAAATATAAACCATCACAGAAGCCGCTAGATGGCTTCGGTTTAAGCAATGATATGTTTTTGCTTTTATGCACTTTTTCATTTTCTTATTGATAATGGTTCTGCATAATGGCAGCAATAAATAAACGTTGCTTGGTTTTCAGTACATTAATTTGTATTTGTTTAAAAATTATGATTAGCAACTGCTTAAAAGGTCTGTCACAGCTAAGTTTCTCAGTTTTAAAATCTGGCGCAATTGAATTCGTAATTGAATAGCCCTGGTTTAGGGGTTCCATTAGCAAAACACAAAGATTTTTTCTTGTTACAAAGAATAACAGCATGGTAGAAAGTTGTCAATTCATGAAGAAACCATGGATGGTGATTTTATTTTCATTTTGAATCATTATAAAGAATTAAACTAACTAATTACTTCCTTAACTATTTATAGAACTGCCTCAATTCACTTGAGGAAATGTTGTTTTTTCTAAATTAACAACATAATTATGTTCGGAAGACACAGAAAATATATATCTATATTTTCAACAATTGCCTGACTGTCTCACCATCACTCTGACTCTGACCCTGCAGAAATACATCAATGTACAGCAGAACTGAATGAACCGTTCCAGCTGAACAACTGCAAAGTTATAAGGGACCGAAGTCAACAAAATAATTGCAATATATCTGTAGTCCTTAAACACAAAATAATTTTTACATGAGTATCTCTTTATTTAAAAACTTGAGTACCAGATTCGGCAAAATGTGCATGATCTACTTAAAATCAATACTCTGATACTGAGAAGTTTTTCTGACATTTACGTTTAACATGGGAGAAAAGCCTGATGTAATGTAGATATCAGAGACATATTATGATCTGAAGCCCGTGAAAAAAAGAAAGCCCGTGATTCTAATGTCATAGCCTCTCCCTGCTGTTAAGTCATCTACCCAGAAAAAGGTGTTGTTCAATCCCATGTAAATCTCTATAGTGCATTTAGGTTGCAGCAATACAACATATGACTAAGCATTAAATCAGAAGGTACAAATCCATATTTAAATGGTCAGGAAGTGGAGGAAAAGTGAACCAGATATTGGACAAACGTGCTTGGATCATCACAGCTTAAGGTTGTTAACAGTGGCTTAACAGTAAATTCTATAAAACATTATTACTTCCTACTGGAAATGCAAATGGCTTGAAGGAGTTCAACTCACCACCTAGGTCTTTTAAGTAAACACTCAGAGTATGTAAGTAAACATCAGTGACTATTGCAGCTGGTGGAGTGAATTTATTGGAGGAAATAAGGATTTCGGATGAGTGTCATTGATAGATGCATATGAATAGTTGATGTGTTTGCAGGCACGTCTATGTTACACTTGCAATTCTCCGTAGTGGCTTAACTACATCATAAATCTATGTACCTATATTTTATATGGATATATTCATCTTTGATAAACTGAAAGTAAATAATTAGTCTGTAAATCTGTTGTAAATTTAAAAAAAAGAAATACAAATGAAGCAATTTCTTTAAAAAAAAAAAAAAAAGGACTGGATTTGAAGCATTTTAAAATGACATAATTGGCAACTGTCATTTATCATATACCCAGCCAAACTATTTACAATACACCCATTTTAGTCACTTAAGGGTTAATTTAAATGATTTCCTTCATCTATTTCGAAGAACATTCTTGTCAAACGGTTATATCACCAAACTCATAAGTCAGTAAAATAATATTTGTTGCTTAGGGCAATCCTTCGCGAAAGCTTAATTTAATTTTACGAAGCAAGATGAGTGTAGCTTTGTTATTAAAGCGCCGTGCTTTGAAATCCGATTAGTATCCGCAATAGCACGACTTATACAAGAACACACTCAAAGAATGCATGCCACCTCTACCAACACCATGATCACTGTAACCTGGAGTGCTGGAAATTGTTTCCAGACAACCTGAAATCTTAATCTATAGCATGTCCCCTTGAGGTCATTCAGAAACAGAATAATAAAAAAAAGAAAAAGGAAAATAAGGTACAAAGAGTAGGGACTGTTACAAATGTTGAGGATACAGGAGAGATTAAGTAAAAAGGACAATTTTATTAAGAAAACAAAAGACACCAAATTTATACATTGACTTTTACGGTCCCCCGCTTCTTTTATTTATAAAAAGGTACCGCATAATACAAGAAGCAAGTTTTGTGTGGCTTCCCTGACACTTGATCATTGCACAAATCAATGCTTTGCTCTTGTAGATTAATCCTAGTGAAATGAAGAATCTTAAATATGAGAAATACATTTTTTAGCTTCTGATCCATCTGAACACCATAGACCACAAAATAGCTAAAGGGAAATTGATAAACAATCAGATTGATTGATAAAAGCTTTCTCTATCTAGCCTTTATATGTTCAGGATGAATAATTAATACTCCCCAAGACTCTAATTGCCAAGGCCAATATTGATAAGAAACCCATGAATGGTTAGATTCCAGTAATGGTAAAGCCAGCTTAATGGAAGAACAACTACTTAAAATAGATGAGCCAATGCTTCCCTCATAAAACTTAATTTTAAATATGTACTTTCTATTTTGCTTCACAGTGAGATTTGAATTGTATCCTTACACCCAGTGCATACTACACACCACGGTGATGTTAACACAATGATGTTGTTTTAATTGGATCAGCCTCAAGACATAAGTAAAATCACCTACTTCTTGACCCTGTTAATTCAAGACTTAAGACCTAAGTGTTTATTGCAGATAGTTATTTAGTAGTTTATATGTGTTTTTTTATACAATTAATTTGAAAAAGCACACTAAATTGGGAATTTTAATGTATTCCCCCTACTATATTAACAGATCACGGTGTTTGTATGGGTTCTGCAGTGCATGCATTATCTTAATTAAATTGAAATCCTAATTACATTAGAATCCCATATGTGTATTGTAACTAAGGGGCTACAAATAAACATCTAAAAGTTCATCCACACAAAAATGGATTGCCATGTAAGAGGGAATTCCATGGGGAGGGAGTGCACCTATTTGTTTATAAGGGATAATAATAATAATAATAATAATACCATATCGAGAGATTATGTTCAATTGCATTGTAAATTATGCATCGAGTATTGTCTATTGTTTCATATAAATTATGTTGAAAGAAAAAATGATAAACTGTATGGCTCATGAAGCAACAAACCAGAGGACAGTGAAACGTTATTTGAATTGAGGTTGGCTATGACATAACAATAGCACTTCTCCACACAATAGGGTTTATTGAGGGCGTAGCTAGATAAAAATGTCTCAATGAAAGTATTCGCTTTTCAAACAATCCTATTCCAACAAATTTCTGCAGTACAACAAAAATATCTTAAGACCGTCCCATAACTCCTGACTGACTACGCTAGCTTTGTGTATAGAAAATGGGCAGTATTAAAGCTTTGGTTCAACACTGCGTTTGTGTACCTGACAAATTCAATGTTTTCTACGGAAGTTGGTTCTCCAATCATAACAAGCCGTTTACAAAAAAGGCATTGTGGACTCAGCTGACTTACCACCAAGTCGGGATCCTGCAGGAGGCTCAAGATGATCTCATAGAGTAAAGGCCGAAGGTCAGACTTGAACTTGACAGAGATCCACTGTCCAATCAGCCAGATGACTCGTCTGCGAATCAATTTGTACCTGGAGAGTAGAGGATTCAAAGACGTAATTTAACGAATCAATATCAAAACTCTTCATAAATATTCAGAAAAAAATGAACCATCTTATCTCAACTATGTAGCTAAAGTTTCAGTATCAAATATAGACAACTATTCAAATGTTAAAATATGTTCCAGCATTGACATGAGGCATTTACTGATTACAGGGGAATAATTAAGGTTAACTGTTCTATTAATAAGTTCTATTGGGAAGGCAAGAAGTGCCCCTCAGCATCCGGTCCTGTTTGTATCTGAGGAAAGACGATGTATCTGAGAACCGCATTGACAAAAATGAGCTGATGGGGGGATTGAGATGAGACGATAAGGGATAGAGAGGTGGCTCTCTTGTTGGCTTCCTGTCAAACATCCCCAGGGAGCAAGAGACCAGTCTGGGCCACTTGCCAGAAGATACTGAACAACAGCATTACTGAAGACTTGAAGATGGCAAACAACTATTTGTGCATATGTGTGTGGCACATGTATAGGAAAGAAAGGAAAATGGAAAAAGGATTATCCTGTACAAATTAGCACAAATATTTTATTTCCAATTGCGCTTTGAATAATTCTTTGTTAGGGGGTAATTTGACACTAAAGCTGAGAGATTTTTCCTAAACTAAGGTAATGCTGTGCCTTCTTAATTTGATGTTTCCTTGAAAATTAAATGATGCAACAATGTATGTTTAAGTGTGGAAGAAAGAAAGTAGGTTCAGAGGTAGGTTTTGGTGCTAGGAAGAGGTTTGCGTTTTCTGTTTTTTCAAATGTTGTTTTAAGATTGGTTCTTTTGATACAACAATTAGTAAATGGCATTTGCAAATATACTTGAATTCAGATGAGATTTGAACACAAACAAAACAAATCCTGACAAGTGTAAGAATTATCTATGACATCATAATCCATTATGCTGATTATGATCATGGTATCAGCTTACATGACATGACAAAAAGATTGCAAAAACTCAGTATGCAATTAAAGATAGTGGTGCAGAGGAAAATCCTTGCCTGACAAATACAGATCATCTGCTTCAGCTGGGGAGACTACAGCTAGGACTGTTTTTTTGTTCTGGCAAATTGCAAAAAAGGATGGAAAGTTGGATGGAAGGGCAGCTGGACAGGCAGGGTGACAGGGGGTATTTGTCAAACAGCAAAAAGGTTAGAGGGGACTCAGACACCAAATCTGTTCATCCTTTTCATTAACACAGAAATTTAGGTAGAGAAGAACCAATTAATTTACAGATAGCACGCAATTCATCTTTATCATTAAACTAAGGGATATACTATTCCTTTGATTCTGAATTGAAGACGGTTGAAGCTATTTAAGGGGGTATTGTAAAGTAGGCAGTTGATTATGGTTGAACTATTAGCCATGAGAGAAAACTAGAATATCCCCAAGGAACAGAATCACTTTACAAAGGAACCTACATCAGCCCCACACAAAAGGTCGAACAAAATAAATGCAGTGTTGCTATGCTGCCGAAGTCCGACATGGCTGACAATCAGCATCTTATTTCCTTACTGTTTTTGTTATTCTGAGATATTGGTTATTGAGGGTGCGTGGTACTGTCCTCGTAGGATTAGTGTTCTCTAAGTGCATTTTGTGTATTTCTGCTCAAAGACGATTATCCGCGCTCTTAATCATGATTACTCATCACAGCTTCAAAGGTAAGACAGCTGTTTTAGTTTAATGTGGAAGAGGATTGACGCAAAGTCCCAATGTGTAAGAGCAAATAAGTGTTCAAATATGACATGGACATATTTTTGTTCTTACGCCAAAAAGTGAAAGAACTCTTTGAAAGGTGGCTTACTTATGGAGCTTTGCTCGACCCCATGAATAACTCGAACATTTTAGTTGTTCTGACAATTTGGTGCTGTTGCTTCTTCGTTATGAGTGACACAGGCAGACTCACACAAGCATTTAACTTAATCCAGTGATCTAATAAAAGCACAAAAACTCTGCTGAAATCCAAAAGGGAAAAGATTACCAAACCTGCAAGCTTAAGTTGAGGAGAATAAAAGCATGTTTGGTATAGGAGAATGTCATGGTCGCCACATATCCACCGTAATTGGAAAAAAATCAAAAATGTCTGAGCTTCTTAAGAAAACCTAATGTTAGATTTCCTTGTTAAGTTTTTGTCAACTTTTACAGGAAATATCACAAAGTGGCGAGGAGGGGGAACCTCATAATACAATTTCCACTGAATCTGTGATCAGGTGTACACTGAAATACAAAGAAGAGGTAAAAAAAAAAAAGAAGCATCTTACTGCAAAAGATATTTGGCAGTCACAGAATAAGGCTTGTCTTTTCATAGTGAACAATCACAGTGAGGAAACCAAAACAATCAATGAATGTTTACTGATGTCCGAAGTCAGACTGTCAGATTGAATGACATTATTTTGTTAACATCAATCATTATACATACATACACTATCAAATATATATATAGACTATAAAAGTCTGAGAGGCCTTTTTTCTGAAAGGACTGATGACACCCATATCATAATATTTGAAAAGATACAAAATATAGAAAAGATGTACTTTATTGTCTTGAAGACTGCACAGTAAACAAGATGACAAATATTGTATCCATGGATGTGAAAAGGTTGTACACGTGCATTACAAATGATATCGACTTGACTTCAATCTCAAAATGTCTCTCTCAAAGAGACCCTCATAGTTTGCCCTCTAATGAAGTGTTACTAGAAATGCTCAAATTGGTCCTAACAACTATTTTAGATTTGAGGATCGCTATTTACTCGTTAAACCTCACAACTGAGTTCTGCCCTTGCCACCTTAAACTTTGGGACATAATTAAAAAACATTAGCAGGTCCTGCAATAAAAACTACCATCGTGAGAGATCAACAGAACTGCTTTTCCTTTCTTTTAGACATGCACCGATCATAGGAGACAAACTGGTTCAGACCTTCCAACCCAGCAAACTTTGCTACACATGGCTCAACATAAGAGGATTGGATGAATACAAAGACTACAGATGGGGAAACTGTATAACCAATGCCATAACACTACCAACACAAAGTTCTTAACTCATCGAATATAACCGTTTATAAAATGGAAAATAACATCAGGGATTTACATGCTCACATGCCCCTACAGGCAGGCATATGTTGGACTAACCAAGAGATAACTGAAACGATGCATCTTAGAACACAAAACAGCCATTTGCACAAGGAATATGGATTATGCTCGTTACCAAACATTACCAAGAAGCCAAACATGGCCCTCCAGCCACTCGACACTTTTTTGGACTTGAATATGTGACTGTCCCAACCAGAGGAGACAACATAATCAAAACTGCTCACTCAGAGGGAAATACACTGGATTTTCACACTCAACACATTGACAGCTGCTGGACTGAATGTTGACCTCACCTTCAAATGTTTTCTCTGAACAGTCTGAAAATCATTGAAACATAGAGCTTTGAATCGTGTTGCTTAGCCTGTCTGTAATTGTTGCCAGAGCAATAGATCATAGGCCTTTGTGAAGTCAGGATACAAGTCCATGTGACCCAGCCAAGCGCATAGCAATTCCTGTTTATCAATTGCTTGACCTCAGTTTGCTTTTATCCATGTATCCTAATATTTTCACTTGAAAGGCCAATTGCATAGCAATTGTTATGAATTGCCTGATCTCCAACTGCTCTCTCTTGCTCTGAGGAAGGCGATGGCCGAAACGTTGGAGATAAAGATGAAATAAATAGGTGAAACTGAGGTCATCTTGCACTGGAATTTTGTTAGTGCCACCTTTTATCTTTGCATGCTCGCTGGGATCATACAGACTGTATTTTGCAAACATAAG
The DNA here is from genome assembly GCA_009660295.1 of Lophius piscatorius. Lineage (NCBI taxonomy): Eukaryota > Metazoa > Chordata > Actinopteri > Lophiiformes > Lophiidae > Lophius > Lophius piscatorius. The sequence goes on along the minus strand of VRLP01000811.1, from coordinate 10,839 downwards.
TAGTAGACGTAGGAAGAGGATCCAAAGTGATCTGCACACATGCACTGTGATATCAGCACGAACCTGAGAGGCCAACCTATTCAGTTGTGCGGGCTCTTTGTTTTGATTGTCTTGGGGTCCTTGAGTCAGGGAACTTCTTTGTTTTTCATATCAATCTCATCACAACATCTCTCAGACACTGCATCTATCTATGTGCAGAGTATGAGTTTTGCAGACTTAGTACTGTAATGTAATTAAAGAGGCCTGTTTGAGAGCTGCTGCCATGGGATGTTTGATTCCTGCTTGTAGATTGTTGGTGTGAATTAATTGAAGCAGCTGTGCTAACGACTATTTTGACAATTAAGTTTCAATAATCGACCAATTAATGGGTTTTTAACCTCAGGGCACATTTGTAACGACTACAACTATTTTCGGCCGTGTTGACAACAGCAAACAAGGTTTGCTTTGTATGACATGGTGTGAAAACAAGGTTTACTTCCTGCTTATTATACAGTGTCAGAGGCAGTGTCTGATGACGTGACCAGCTAATGGACTATTAAATTCGTCGACAACTAATTTCATAATCAATTTTTGGCAATTATTCATTGCAGCCTTACTGTGATGACATACAGTCTTGTATAGTGTGCTTTTACAACATGCTTCTATGTTGGAAGCAAAGTACAACCAAGCTTCCATATTTGATTTTTTTTGTTGAAGGCCTATCAAGTAGGTGCACAATTCCTGGGATGGTTACAGAAAACACTAATATTTAATTTCTTCTATGACATTCTCAGCAAATAAACAACAATAAAAAAAATTCACAATCACATTTATATTAGATGTTAATGTAATTTATCCCATCATGAGTTCATTTTTCCTTGAAGAGTGAAAATATTTCATATTCTCCACAATATAACAATAAACAGTATACTTCATTGTAATGGAAAATGGAAAATATAATTTCTACAAGGACTTGGCAATACGACTTCAAATTAATGTTAATTTTTATTTGGGTTTCTCTTTATGATAAGGTCTTATTCCTGTTAATGAAATAGTGAAATAATGTTTAAGTGCACAAACAAAAAAAACAGGATACTTAAATACTTAAGTATCTCACACTTTAGTATGATACTTAAATACTTAAGTTACTCCATATGATCAAAATTTGTAGTTCACACAACATCTAATGGCCTCCCCGCAAAATATGTAAACAATATTGAAGCAAGTTTGGTCTTCTCAATGTTGTCATGCTCTAAAACATACTGGAAAAGTTTAATTTGCAGAAACCTTGTGAGTCAACTTAGAGTTTATGTCAGCATTGAACAAGCAGCTGTGACTATTGTGCCGAAATATCGACAAGCAAGTTCTGATGACCGTAACTGCTTCCACAAAGCCTCTGTTCAAACTAGGACAGCATGTTATATGTCTTCAGTAATTTAGCCAGATTAAACGTGGAGCATCACACTGAGGGGGAATACTGGGCGGCTAACAGTCTCGGCTCTATGTCTCTTGTAATGGTGCTTTATATGCTTTTGGGTTTTGAGTGGACAAAGGTGGAGGCACATCACTGAACATGATGTAGTATTATTTCTGGGACAGCTGATCAGTACAAGCACTGGGGAAAGCATTAATAAATTATGTAACATGAGTAAGATTATGAGGCGAGAGGTTCTAAATATCATTTTATATTTCTTTTATGTTAATTCCCGAACCATAATGACCATGTTATAAAATATCGGACACTTTTTAACAAATTACCTGTGATGGCTGACTTGTAGCTCACCAAGCAGCTGATTCTTGAACCACTGGTCAAAGTCCACGTTGTCAAACAGCTCATAGGCTGCCAGTCCTACTGCATTGTATACTGCAGAACAAACACGATGACAGAAAATCATTGTCTTTCATTGCAGTAGTAGAAATTAAATATGCACAATCAGACTCCAAATAGCAAAAGAATAAAGAAAAAAACTATGACAAGTCAAGGTAATGAGGGGAATTAGAGAAGACATGACAGGTGCACACAAAAACTGGCATTATGGTCATGATTTTGTTATGTGGCATATTTTGCAGATCAAGATATCGAACGGCATTGAAACTCCTGCATGATGTTGGTCCAACAACTCAAAGATCATTTTTCTAGTCCATTTTGCCACCTGGAAAAGATAAGAGATGTAATGCCATAGTCACATTACAATGAAAAATAACAATTAGCTCATCTAAATCCCCTGCAATTATTGGTTGCAATGTTTATGTTATTGCTGAATGCCTCCAAGGTCAAAAGTTCTATTAACAGATTTGGCATGGGACAGTAATAAGACCCATTAATTAAATACATTTTTTTAATTCATACTTTATGGAGGGATGAGGTATTAGGCTTGTATTAGGCTTGTGAATTGACGTGCATGTTTGTTCAACTTTGGCAGCCATATACCCTCTACAGAGAGCTGTTCCAGTTCAGTTAATCATCAGCATATAAAATATAAATAAATCAGTATCTACTGAATGAGTGCCCCTTTGGCACTTCATCCATTTGTTACATCCAAAATTAGCAGTTACTACTGCAACCACAGCACCGCTTCATCACCCATTTATGTACGGCATTTTATCAAAACTGTCAACCAACTTAGCTCTAAACTGGTATCTCCCTTTAATAGATGCCCTCTTAGCAAACAATTGAAGCTGTCTGTGATTTAGATTGTGTATTCCCTGAAAGCCAAGAGAGTGGCATCCTTTCCCTGCCAAACGGTTATATATCCTTCAAGGAGGTAGGCAGGGAAAAACAGGGCGTAAGAAAGTTGATGATGGGAGAAACAAAATGTCCACATTGTATTCTAAGATAAAATTCTAAAGATTTTCCTTTGACTCACCTGCATCTTTCATTAGCAACTGAACAGGGTCTTCAACATTGGATGGACCTACAAAGACGGATACACACTCAGATTATAAATGACTACAAAGGTAAGACTTTTACGAATATGCATACAGCTTAGAGGTGCACCGATCGATCTGCGCCAGTAAACTTTTGATATGATTGGTGGTCGGCAGAGCAGTCTCAGTTTGGCTACTTCCGTTCCCCATCGTTAGAACCATATATTCTCTGCACATTATGTGCCATGCTCAATATGCTGCAATCTTATTACCATAAATACATAAATGTCCAATCTTTTTTTTTATTGAACTATGCACTATAAGTTGTCTTCTACTCTTTCATGCTCAGAGTCTGCATCTCCCCACCGCCATCATGTCAATGCCACATGGCTTGCAGGTATAGTTAGGCATGCGCCGCATTTTACTTTTAGACAACCAGTGCTTCACACTGGGCCCTGGATCAAACTGCTCAAGTGAAGGGCCCTCAGTACTTATCCTCATCAAATATTCCAGTGTTCCATCACTTAGGGAATTTTGCAATTTTGACATGATTCTGTTTTAAACAGAGAATACTCTCTCAAATTGAACTGCAGATATTTGAAGCACAATCATAATTTCAACTATTCTTTAAATCTGTGTGTTTTCCATAACCCAGTGTATGTCTTGTCCATGAACTGACCTTTCACTAAAGTTCGCCATTTTCTTGGCCACCCCATTAAAAAATCCCTTGGTCATCCTCTGCTCTGAGCTCAGGACGTGTACAATATAATAACAAATAACCCTTATGGAGTCTCGTACTGCTAAATCAGTAATGTTAATCAGTGTTGTAATAACCTTGCTTAAGGCTACATACATTATCATTAGGAAAATGTGTGAAATGATATCCAACATTTGTTGTAAGGTGGACAGAAAACAGAATATCGTCGCCTTATGGGTCACAGCACAGCTACCGAAACATCATCAAATTCCTGTGCAAATAATTGTGGATGATCCACTGCTACGAATCCGACTTTCCCCGACGTGACCGAGCCCCGAGCACGTTTTCTAAATTATAATAAAAAAATTTAAGACCAGTCAGGCTTAGGTCGGGTATCAACGCTCTAATACATATGATATGATATATTTAACTGACCTTGGAGATTCTGAACCATGTCCAGTAGCACTGGAGTCAGTGTTTGACAATAGTTGTGGAAGATATCCAGGAACAACACTTCTGTGCAAGGCTAAATAGATGACAACAGTAGAAGAAACAAACAGTTAATTGGTGGAATAAATACATTGTCTTTATAAGTCATCAAAACCATTCCGCTTTCTCCCGATGTCTGAGCTCTCCTCATACTTAGCAGCCTTCTCTGGTTCTGTTTGACCCTTGCAAATGAAATATCAAATCAATAAATTACATCAGGAAATGAGGCATGCATACATAAAAACAGTTTTTATGAATGCCTTAAAGGTCTGGGTCCAATGAAAAGTCAATGTGTAAACCAGGAGATTTGTGTGTGTGCGTGTGCGTGCGTGCGTGCGTGTGTGCGCGTGCGTTTGTGTTCAAATATAGTACTCAAAAAAATAAAGGGAATACTTAAATCACACATCCCAGGTCTGGATGAATGAAATATTCCAGTTGAAAATCTTTATTCATAACATAGTGTAATTTTTTCAGAACTAAATGACGTCAGAACTATCGATGGAAAGCAAAATCATTAACCCATTTAGGACTGTATTCAGAATCATCCTCAACTCAAAGTGGAAAAATTCTATCCCTGGCTGATCCAATTTGAAGTGAATTTGAAGTGAATTTTACCAAGACAACTCAAAGTGTCTCAGTAGTGTGTATGGCATCCATGTGCCTGTATACACTCCCTTCAACGTCAGTAAACGTTGAAGGGAGATGATTGCGAGGAGGACCTCGCAATCATTATTGCTTCCTGACTGAACATGTTGATATCTCGGAGATGTGATTGACTTGGATTTACACTGGGATGATTATGTCTTCCCTTTTTTAGTTTACTAATTTTTTTAGTAGTGCTGAAAAATTATATTCCGTTCACCTTCAGTGTCTATTGGTTGCCATGAGAAAAAAGTAGATAATAAATAAGGTGCAAGAAATCCGATAAAAAGACTGAGCCAATTACCGGGTCTGTGGTATGTTCTATAGCATATCTACATGTGTCTTTGACCTTAACTAGTATGAATCTGTAACCTTTTTACCCTCGTGATAAGTGGATACAGGTCAGATGTCTCTTCTAAAAACCCAATCCAATAGGAAAATCTTGTTTTGTGGTGAAATAGACAAGTGGTAAAATTGATAGAGTTATCTATAATAAGCCTTTGGAATAGGTGAGAGTGGAGGACATCGATGAACAGTGACATTAAATCTAGGAACCACCATTAGCGACCACGAAGGTCAAAATAAGGCATATAGTGTTTATAAAGTATCTTGACGAGTTATCCATCCACAAAAAGGGAGAAAAAACAATAATAATAATTAATATGGCAATGTTAGAAGATAACTTCTTATTGTCTTCATTTGTGTGCTTTACTTACTCGTAGGCTATATTTCCATGAGTCACCACCTGTTTCTTCAACAGCTGGAAAAGGGGAGGGGAGGGAAGAGACAAGCACACATGATATTGCCTACTTTGGAAAATAAAATGCCTTGTTGCACTTAATAAACATATTAGTGTTATTGCTGTGTGAAACTTCAATGAAAGTCTAACATTTCTATTTATTTTTACAACTGGTCCAGCCTGGATTGCTTCAGATGAAAATACTTCTATTCCATCGGTACTCTGAACATCCCAGTTAAATTTACCACTCTGCAGGTGCAGTTACGTCTGGGCATTTTAATTCAGCCCTGGTATCTGGAAATGTGCTATTACCGAAGCTCTCAGGGTCCTCTTCCCACATAGCCAGCTCTTCTTCTGTTAGAAGGAAGTAGTGTGAAACAAGCCGGCTCCCAATCCCCGTCAGTGTGAGGTGAGTGAAAAATGTCGTCTTAATCCTGTGAGCCTCCAGACTCTCTGGTTTACTGTCTGAGAGGGATAAAGGGAGAGTAAACGTGAGACAAAAAAAGGGTAGTGCGAAGACAGACTTTTTACCATGCATTCATCTGAAAAAATCATCAGAAATGTACTTATCAATCCCTACATCCTATTTAAAATGCAATATTCTGTTTGTACTTTCACTATACCTCAAAGCTAGAAATCTATTTCATATTGGATTAAACAGCAAAAACATAATAACCAGCACAAAGTACATTGATTTGAGAGGAGTTTTAATAATAAAAAAGGCTTATAGTCAAGTATTTTGATGTCAAGCAAAAGTTTCTTCTTCGTCTTTTGGCTTCGACCTTTCCGGGTCACCACAGCGGATCACCTGTTTTCATCCATAGGTAGGAACCCTGCTGGCTAACTGTACCAGTGATGGTATTTGTTTATCAGGGCCCCAAACGATCCGGTTCGGAAATCAGTTTTGTGTTCCACATGTGGATTTGGCATTGGTTTTACACCGGATGCCCTTCCTGACGCAACCCTCCCCATTTAAACGGGCTTGGGACTGGAACTGGAGAAGCACTGGCTTGTGACCCCTTTGTGGCTGGGTTGTCAAGCGAAAGCATGTGTATGAAATAGCAATAACAACACACATTTAAAAGAGGGGTTTAAAATTAGGCTAACTGAGGTTACACCAATGAGACATCCTTTTAAACTATATTTTTCTATAGTTTGCAGGAAGGAATATCTCTCTCATTTTGATTCTGTCAAAAATGTATGACTTATGAATATCCATTTAAAAGAAAAACTTCAGTGCAGCAAAGAATAATCCTGCACCATGCTTTCAGAACCAACAAATATTCGTGACAACAGATTGCTTGTCTTAGACAGGTTTTACCTGTGGTCAGTTGCTCCCATATCATTGCTACTTCAATACTTACGGCGCTGCTCTAATGCCTTCAGACATCTTCTCAGCACATCCTTCTTTATGGCTGTCTGTCAATCTGACTGACAGCTTTATATTAATAATTAAGTCACACAGCTGCTCTGAGATGAGCAGTGGTTGTTTCTATCCAACCCTACAACTCAAAATAGAGATTCCTTTTGAAAATAGGGAAAAGAAAGTACTGCGGCACAAACATCCAAATGAGAGGTGTGCTCCACAACTGATGAATTACAGGAGGCTTCTGACAAAATAAACATGGACTATGTTCAGTAAAGTGATCATAAACGTATTTAAAAATTAATCATTAACTAAAATTAAATAAAATGTTTTATATACATTATCAATAATTATAAGCTTAAACAACCTATTTAAATTTTTCTGTTGGCATCTAAATTGTACAACTAATGCTTTTATTTTCTATTTTTCCTTTGAACTTATTTTTACCTCATCCATGGCTGCAAATCAGTTAACTACGGTGCCTTTTTACTCTCTTGTGTTTTCATGTGTTATTTTCCACAATCCCTGCCACTCTTTAAGCCCTCATATCCTACCGTCAATGTTTTTGGCAGGTTTGTAGGCATCATTTTTTACGATCATCTTGATGAGGTTCATGCACTGAACGATGAAGCGCTCAAAAGTCACTCCATCGCCAGCAGGAGTGAACACGTAGCTGACAGCAAAGTCCAAGGAACGCTGGATTAGGGGTATAAATGCACATGGGTGGTACTCCAAGAAATCTAACAACTGCAGAGAAGGGATGAATGACATCCATGTAAAAAGAGGAAGGGGGAACAAAAAAAAATTTGTTAGACACTAATTGTTTGGAAAGTCAACGCAGGAAAATAAATAACCCATTAATGTATGGTGGAAATGGCATGAAAAATACTTGTAATTTATTATCACACAGTTACAAACTCACAACTTTAGTGTAGAGTATGATCGTCTTCTCCAGCTTTTCTCTGCATGTGCTATGTGCACCAACGTCCCGACCTGATTCACAAAACCATATAGTATTGTTATTTTAAGGGTAACTTAAGCATTTTTCAACAATGACCCTCTTTTTTTTTAACATGTTTTGTGTGTAAGTGACTGTTTCTGAAACTGGTCCAATGTCAAGCAGGAAGCTTTGAAACACGCTGCTGTCTAAATATTATTGGACAATTTGGATAAGTGAAATTACTTCCAGTAAAAGTGCTAATTTTCACAAAAAGAAATGTTCCTCCTCCTTTCCTGCTTCTTTAAGATGAAATGCCCACTTCACCTACTACTTTGTGAAGGTCTCTGGGCCCCTACAGCATAATTGTGGATAATAAAGAAAAGTAATAAAAGACATTGAAAATTACCCTAAATGATCACTCTCGCCGATTTATATTTGCATAAAACACCTTATGATACTGGAGCAACATAAAGTGCTCTCCTGTACTTTAGTTATTTGTCAATCTCATTAATGGAACCACAAAGACCTCTAGAACCTCTGGAATTCCTACAATCATTATTATTAATATCCAGGGTCAACGTGTCTTCTCCCCATACGGAGAACTCATAAATTCTATCGGCATGAACAGACAGTGAAAACTAGATTGATTACGGTGGTTAACAGGCTGATTATTGCTTTGGTCATGCGTCCTTATTATCTTAGACCAATAGGTGAGTTATATATGGATCAAAACATAATTTCATTTTATTGATTTTGCTTGAATACTATGGTCAGCTTGTTCACACAAATACAACAGCCAGTAATGTACGAATATATTCTACCAAGTCACTGAGGTTATGCGCAGACATAAAATTATAACCACTATCTGAGTGACTGATTGATCTGCGTGACTTTGACATGGGTATAATTGTTACGGCAGGACGAGCGATCTCAAAACTGCAGGTGTTGATGGGTGTTGCCAGTCCACAATGCCTTATATCTACCAAAGTATTCTAAAAAAAGGGAAATTGGTTAACCAATGCTCATTGATGCATATGGGGAACAGAAGCCCCAATCCCATACAGGAACTACTCTTGCACAAATTGCTGAAAAAGGTTAATGCTGGTTCAGAACAGAAAGTGCATCACAGAGCTCTTTTAATCATTGGACCTGCAAAATATTTGACAAGTGGTTTACTTGCACATTCAATTAAAAAAAGGAAAACAGAAAGAAAAAAAAAAATGAAAATCAACACTTTCCACTTGTCTATTTCTGTTCGTCACGACAGAAATAGATACTGTAGGCGACCTCAGTGGGAGAGGAAACGTCTAACAAATACAAGAAATGTCCCAAAACACAGCCTGAACTTATCAGACTGTGTAGAGGCGATATCTTTTTCCAAGTCCGAATAACAGACACAGGACTCTGACTCTGTATGCACTGCCATCACCCAGGTAAATACTTGATAGGGTAGTGGTAAATTATATTTATTGCTAAGAGCCTTTTTCCCCCCACAAAAGTACAGTTGGGCAACATGATAAACTTCTTTTATAAATCGACATTTTCTAGCTTCCAAAGATCTTTTTACGTGGCAGAACAAAAAAAAGAAGAAGTGCCCTTTAATTACCCAAAATGTCCCATCATCCATTCAATGGCCAACATTACAAATCTTCGCTAATTCTGCAGCCTTAACTTTCATTAACGAGAAACCCTGACGAGTTACATCATTCCAATGTTGTTTGCTGAAATTGAAACATGTTCTTTCTCCCACGCTGCTGGTATGGGTTACAGGGCACCACAAACTGTACTTTCAAGGGTATGGCAGATATTTGAATTCCATGAGAAGGAAGGAAAATTGTACAGTTTGTTCATTTGTTAGTTGAACAGCAATTAAGTCCAGCGGTACTGACAAATCTCAACGCTTTTGATTTAATACATAGATAGTACTGTACTTATAGAAAACGTAGACGTTGCATTATATGAACTACATTAAAAGCTGAAGTAGGCATCGACAGCATGCATCGGCTCAAGGACAGACAACTGTTTTTACTAAAAGTACAAGACTAGGATTAAAGGTTCAAGACAGAAAAAAACAAATACTCACAGCAATCCAAGAATCGTCGTAGCCTTTCAAAGACCGAGTTCAGGAAACCCTGGAAAGGAGATGAAGGGAGGGTAAGAAAAAAATGTATCTTTTTGACATTTCAGAAGTTGAATAATTCATGATTGCCTCACCAATATTGTCCAGAAAGAGATTTATTAACAAAGGAATAACTTTATTATGGGTCTCTGTATTTGCATGAGCATATTTGCCTCTGTACTCAGGAGTACGAGTAAAAGTACCAGCTACTCTGTATGAAAAATAATAAATTTTCTGCAGCATGTTGTAGACATAGCTTGGCTAGGAATACTTGGAGAGGGAGAGGCAATCACTTCAGCTGAGCATTAATGTTCAACACAGAGGTCAACAGGAGTTCTATTAATCACACTAACCAACTAGGAGTCCACAACACTGCACAGATAGTGAAAACAGAGGGGGACATACGAAGAGCACAGAGGAGACTGTGTGAGCTGATTGAGAAAAAAGTTCATGCGGAGAATTTGTCAGGCTTGGATTAAGAGATGGAGGCAGAAGATGAATAAAGGGGAAATACTTCAACAGACCATGCAGGTAATTAGAAATATAAAGAGAATAGATTTAACAGATTTAAAAATTAAATGTCAAGATCAGGCGTCAGTCTATTAAAACAATAATCAAATTAATTACATCCTTTGTAGCCATATATATACATATATATCCATACATACATACATACATACATATATATATATATATATATACATACACATATATATATATATACATACACATATATATATATATATATATATATACATACACATATATATATATATATACATACACATATATATATATATACATACACATATATATATACATACACATATATATATATATACATACACATATATATATATATATATATATATATATATATATATATATATATATATATATATATATACACACATATATATATATATACATACACATATATATATATATACATACACATATATATATATATACATACACATATATATATATATACATACAC